>BJBW01014662.1:974-15428 GCA_004320125.1 Scolopax mira
TAGCAGAGAGGAGGCACCCAGGTCAGGGCAGCCCTTGGCCCAGCCGGATGTCCCTTGCGAGGTGCCGGGATGAAGGCCACACTCAGCTCCCTCACTGGAGGGGGGGTCCTACCCAGCCTGTGTGAAGGGAGCAGTTCCCTGCCTCCCCAGCTGTTACACACTGCTGCCTTCGCCTGTGTGCATGATGAAGCAACCCTTATGCTGAAACCAGGCAGAGAGGTTCCCTTTTTTTTTTGTTTGGTTTTTTTTGTTTGTTTTTTTTTGTTTTTTTTTTTTTTTTGTTTGTTTGTTTTTTTTTGTTTTCCCTACAGGAAAGGTCTGCTAGAAAAGCCCCTCTGCTGACACAATTTCCTTTTAAGTCATATCGGTCTGAACTTCTACCCCTTCCCCCTCCCACTCCTGTGACGAGCTGCAAGTGCTATATCTGGGGGAGAAGAAAGCTGCTGAGAACCAGCACAAAAGATGCACTTTTCTCTCCCTTGCCCATCCCACCCTGCTTCCCCCCCACTCCTTTTCACAGTCGGGGTCACCTGTGCTGAAGGGATATTACCTGTTGCAGGGACGGGTTGCTGCTGCTGCTGCTCCTGATCTTCCTTTTCCCCTCTGCAGCTGCAACAGCTGTTTGCTGGGAGATCACTCCTCCTCTTTCCTCTTCCTCCACCCCACGACGTCACTGTCTGTAGCACGAAGCAAGAACTTCCCAAGAACAGAGTTTATAACCCCAAATATTTCCACTCCATTAGCCCAGCTCCTTGCCCAGACTAGCCTAACCTAACCTAGCCTAGCCTAACCGAGCCCACCAGCAAGCTGGCCAGTAAATCCCACTCTCTCTTGTCTTTCCATCCAGATTAGTATCTTGAACTATTTGGGGAGAGAAGAAATGCAAAATTAATAATTTGCTTTTCAATCACCAGCACTAAGACAATGCTAACAACACTATCAAATGATGAGGAAGGCTGGGAGCAATATCTATCTGAAATAATTTAAAGGAATGCTTTAAATTATTTCAGATAGATAGAGGAAAGAATTTTCCACTTCTTATCTAGAAATGTCTCTTTATTCATGCCCCTGTGAAATACGGGCGCTGCTGGCAGAGAAAATGTCTGTGTGCATCCCAGTTTACTTCTGCCCTAAAGCATCTGGGATGTCTCAGCATAAATCAGATGAAGAAAAATGTCATCACACGTTTAGAAAATCCCTTCTGCCAATAAATAAATTTTCCCACTGGCACTCATATTGAAAGCACATCCCATCCTACAGTGAAATTTGATGCTAAGACTGAAGAAGTCACCAGGGACATAATGAGCATAGGACATTATGTGTAAGTACAAAAAGTCTAGGGGAAAAAAAATGTGCCTTACTGGGTCTCACCCCTGTTGTGAGTGGTGCTGAGCTCCTGGTAAGACCATCTCCACTCCCTGTGGTGTCCTGGAGAGGTGAGAAATGCCTCCCTGGCAAGCAGGTGATTTCCTGGCAAACACAGTGTCTTCCCCTGCCAGTGTCACACCTGGGACCTCAGCAGAAAGGTCATGGCTTTCCTGCTGGTGCAGCTGCTCACTTTTACCGCTCAAGAATCATCACCTTTTTCCAATCTAAAGAACGTATTCCTTTCTCAGGAGAAAACACTAAATCAGCATTAAACAAAGGGTTACAGAGTCTAACAAATGGCTCTTGAGAGGCTCAGCTCGTAGTTCTTGCAAAGCAGCTCCCACACTGCCTGTCTCTAGGAGGACAACAGGTGTTAGTAGTACCACCAGGAGCCAAGCTCAGGGCTGGAACAAGATCCAGCCCTAGGAAGAGCAGCTCTTTTCAAACATCAGGGAAATAGGTAAAAGCAACAAAATCCCACCTAGCTTTGTGATGCAGAAAATCCCTCTGGTGGGCAGCTGCCAAGTTAAAGCTCCCACACCTGACAAGGGCACCTGCAGGAGCTGGCAAGCTGGACACCAGTTCCCTCCCATGGTGCTGACCCACCCTGTGGTGCAGCCACACACACACAGTGGCTTTAGGGCAAAGCAGCCAGAGATGAGGTGGTGGTGCCCACCTCTGGAGCTTCATGGGGGCTTTCCTGGAACAGCAGCTTGGCCCTGCGGACTGGATGCCCATGGCTTGCTGGGGAAAGATCTCCTGGTGTGATGGCATGGGGAAGGAGCGATGTTGTTCTCCGAAAGGAACAATGCTGGTGCACTCCCAGCCTGCCCTGCGACAAGGAACGAGGCATTGCAAGGGGCAACGGCCAGGAAATCTGCTTCAAAGGTGTTCTACTGACCTGAACTATAATGCTATTAGAGATACACCCATTTGAGTGGCAACACACCTCAGCGGTGGAACCAAGGCACAGTGCTCAAAAACCCACTAATACGTGGATATTCATAGTCTTCTTTGGGAGACGTAGAAGGCAATTCAGCCAGTGGGTTGTAGCAGGTCTGACCAATAGGACCCTTGGGATCTGTTTTTCACAAAAAAAGCTTTCTTTGAAATATAGGGGGGGTTTTTTGGTGTACAACTTGCAGCTGAAAACACATGTCTCTTCAGCTGTGCAATTTTCAGTGGCGTTGTTGTCGTGTGATGCCCAAGGGATGTGAGGAAGGAAGATCAGTAACAAGAGGTAAAGGCTTTTATTAGACTAGAGGGAAGTGGAAGTGCTTCCAGGCACAAAGGGTTTGGAGAAAGCCTTTTATGCTTAAAACATTTAAGAATTTTGTAACCCAGAAGGACATTTAGATGAGAGTAAACATTAAATGACACTATTGGAACAGATATTAGTTGGATATGGGAAAACCTGGAAAAAAATCTAGCTTTAATTTTTGGAAGTTAAATTCAAAAAATATTCTCAACTCCGGGCTACTTCTCTTGCAGACAAACCTCTGCCTACAAACTACTTAATCAGCATTAAAAAAATAGTTTTATATAACTGATTGTGTCTCTTAAAACAAGTTTCATGACTGTTTGGCATGTGTTAAGCCCGAGTCTCCCAGATTTCTCAAAATGTAAACAGATTGTAACCGCGCTTGGTTTCCCTGTGTCAAGAGATGGGAAAAAAACCATGTTCTGTCTGGGCACGTTGCTTGTGTCAGGACCCACTGCATGGTGATGCTTTCTGTGTAAAGTTAGCAGTCCTGAAATGTTTCTTATGGTACAGAAAGAATCTTCTCCTCTTCAAATAGGAAACATCACCAGGATAATACATGGAATCATGGAATTGTCAGAGTTGGAAGGGACCTCTAGAGGTCATCTAGCCCAACTCCCCTGCCAAAGCAGCATTGCCCAGAGCACATCACTCAGGACTGCATCCTGAAGGTTCTTGAAGATCTCCAGAGAAGGGGACTCCACGACCTCTCTGGGCAGCCTGTTCCTTTCATCCAGAGCTTTTGTTTCCAAATCCTTGCTATAAAAGCAATATGCAGATGTGTTTTAAAATTAATTTTCAGTGTTCCTAGCTGTTAACTTTATGTCTCCTTTCCTCCATGACTAGATCTTTTGGCTACCTGAATTCAAGCCCATCTTGGCCAGTGGATTACACTGTTTTAAGGACTGTAAATCACAGCTCTTAAGCGCGTGTGCACTGGGAAGCACATGGTCTGGTACTATTGACCTCAACTAAAGCAAAAGAGTAAATTCTGGGCTGCCTGGAGGCTGAGGGGGTGATGTGATTGCAGCACTGGACCCTCTTAGTTCTCCCTGGCAGGCAGGGTATTTGCCCAGTGCTGGCTGGTGTTCATGTCGTGTGAGCACATCTGCCAAGGAGAACAGGGAGGCTACCCAGAGACAGCAGAGGAAGCAAAGTCCTCTCCAGACCGCAAGCAGGCAACGGGGAAAAGTGTCAGGGTTTTCATCCATACTCTCAAACTGGGCAAAAGAGGAAGCAGCAGCTGTGACAGGTTCACACCTCTCACACCCTGGAGATTTTGTAAACTCAGCAGAGATCCTGGCTTGCAAAGAGGGTCCTGCCTCACTGGAGGTGACTTGCTGGTGTCACCTAATAGAATAAGTCACACCAGACGAAGTTCCCAGCTGCTTTTGGGCGAGAAAACGTGCTGGGTGAGCAAGCATCATGCCCACAAGGGTCTGCCAATCAGATCCAGAGCTGGCAGGATGTTTTAGCTTTACAATGTCACTGCACTGGGTTTTTTTTTGTTGCTGGATGAGACCCACAGGCCCATCAGATATGCTGATGTAACAATAAGGAGGAACTACTGCTTGAAATTACTTGCACAAATCCTTTTTAAATACTTGTGAGTAGCTGTGATGTTGTTTAATGCTGGTCTCAAGGAAACAGCGGGAGCAGCACAAGCATGTTTTTAACTGTTAAAAAATTATAATCACAAGAAAAGATCCAATACAGCCAATGTGAGCCTTTTGCAAATAGTGGAGACCAGAACTGAGTCCACCTCAAAGTCAAAGAGATTTGAAGATAAATTATATTAATTGCTTAAAGAGACAGCAATGTTTTTTAAAATGTTTGAAGTAAACCAGGGTTTTGTGGGGATTTTTTTTTTTTTTTTTTTTGTTGTAGAATAAAAGCTTTCTGTTTAATATAAATACGTCTGTCAAGATATTTCCTTTCTGGGAAAATGAACAGTAACACACAGTACTCCAACTAAATCCACAGGAAGTTGTGTAGGTTCTGGCCTACCAAGATAAGAAACTCGAGGAATACAGCCGACAATAAGAGTTACAGTGAGGAGACGTGGTGGAAACTGGTGTGCAGGGGGCATAATTGCTATTTGAAATCTCAATATTTAAGCTCTTTTATGTGGATTTCGAATTTGCGAAGACGTTACCATGTTTTAGCAGTTATTTTGTAGAAGAGAGTGTTAATTATGCTTAGTTCCGTGCTTTCAAAAGCAGATTACTTTGTTTAGAAGACTGAATTCTTCATTGCAGGAGGCAACGTGTTTTTAGGATGCTAATTGCAAGCACTTGGGCTAAAGAAGGTAGGTCTTATGAAATGAATCAACCTTCCTTGCAGCCTCTTGTGGAGAGAACTGAGGCAGGACATGAATTTCTCTGTGCTCATCTACTCATCACTTGTCACTTCTTCATTCTCAGAACACACCCCTGAAATGAAAACAGAGAGTTGCCCGTTCGTGTGAGCCATGGATTTCAATTTTAACATTGTACAGACAGCACAGGAATTCATCCAGGACACAACTAATGAAGAATCTTAATTTTGTTGGGAAGCAAGGTGGGCTTGGCAGTGCATTGCTGCCTCCCAGTTTGCAGGAGGGGCTGTGGCACTGGCAAACCTTCAGGCTGAGAAGGAAGATTGTCCTCGCTTTCCCTGTCAGACTTTGTTGCTCCAGGGACACTCAGCACCGAAACAGCTCTTGCACCTTAACCAGGATTTCTTGATGTCAGTAGAAATGCAGGAAACACTGCCTTGCCTAGATGAGGATTAGTACGAAGATTTTTGGGTTTTAAAAAGCACAGTAACCTTATTGGAGACTATCAAATTCAATTTTACTTGCTTTGTTCACCATTTTTTTTTTTTTTTGGCTTTGCATTAAATTTCTAGAAGCAAAGTGACTTTATTCTGACAGTCATATTAATTTTTAAGATTTTTAATTTTATAATTAACTTTTAAGACTTATTCTCTATCTTTGTTGCCCTCAGTTCTTGGTCTCCCCTCTGGTTGCCCCCTGGAAGGATCTGGTCTTCTTCTCCAGTTGGGAGAGGGTAAACATTTTAAGGCTACCCCTGAAAAGGGTCAAGCTGGGTTGGAAGGGGTGAGGACTGGCAGGATGATGGAGTCCATGAGTCCTGTCTCCCCATCGGCAGTTTCTTGATCTCCTCTCCAGCCACCACTTTGACCCCAATCCCATAAATCCACTCCAGAAAAGAGACTCTGTGTAGATGAAACCCTACCATTTCCACAAAAGCACAGCACAGCACATGGAAACAAGGTGCTGCAAGAATAGCCATAAGAACAGCCACAACAGTGGCTGGAGCGGAGCCTGTGTTGCACAGCGCTGGGGTATGCCTCCAGTGAGAAAATTTATTAACCTTTTTGGTTTACAAGCAGTCCCATCTTGGAAGCATTTTATTTCACTTCTGTTAAATTTTCAATGGGGATTTGAGGTTTCCTATTCACTATTTTATTAGTTTTCATTTGAAAATCTCATAGAAGCACAGAATCATAGAATGGTTTGGGTTGGAAGGGGCCTTCAAGACCATTGAGCTCCAACCCCTCTGCCATGGGCAGGGACACCTACCACTAAAGCAGGTTGCTCAAAGCCCCATCCAGCCTGGTCTCCAACACTTCCAGGGATGGGGCATCCATAAGTTTTCTGGGCAACCTATTCCTCACCACCCTCAAAGACAAGAATTTATACCTAATATCTAATCTAAATCTCCCACCTTTCAATTTAAAACCATTACCCCTTGTTCTAACACTCCACTCCCTCCTAAAGAGTCCCTCCCCACCTTTCCTGTACGTCCCCTTTAGGTGCTGGGAGGTTGCTATAAGGTCTTCCCAGAGCCTTCTCTTCTCCAGGCTGAACAACCCTGACTCTCTCAGCCTGTCCTCACAGAAAAGGTGCTCCAGCCCCATGATCACCTTCTTGGCCCTCCTCTGGACCCACTCCAATAGATCCATGTCCTTCCTGTGCTGAGGGCTACAGAGTTGGACACAGTACTCCAGGTGGGGTCTCACCAGAGTGGAGCAGAGGGGCAGAATCACCTCACTCTACCTGCTGGCCACAATCCTTTTGTTGCAGCCCAGGGTATGGTCCGCTTTCTGGGCTGGCAGTGTTCATTGCTGGTTCATGTTGACCTTCTCATACACCAACACCTTCTCTTCAGGGCTGCTTTCAATCCATTCTCTGCCCAACCTGTATTTTTGCCTGGGGTTGCTGTGACCCAGGTGCAGGATCTTGCACTTGGCCTTGTTGAACTTCATAAGGTTGGCATAGGCCCACCTCTCAAGCCTGTCCAGGTCCCTCTGGATGGCATCCCTTCCTTCCAGCATGTTGGCTGCACCACAGAGCTTGGTGTCACTGGTGAACTTCCTGAGGATGAACTCAATTGCCCTGTCCACCTCTACAACAAAGATGTTAAACAGCACTGGTCCTGATGGAACTGACCCCTGAGGAATGTCACTTGTCACTGGGTTCCATTTGGACATTGACCCATTGACCGCAATCCTTTGACAGCCATCCAGACAGTGTCAAACACTTTGCAGAAGTCCTGGTAGATGATCTGTGTTGCTCTCCCCTTATCTACCAGTGCTGTAGCGAATTTGTAGGCTATTTTTCAGGTATGACTTGCCCTTAGTTAAGCCATGCTGGCTGTCACCAATTACCTCCTTGTCTTCCATGTGCCTTAGCAAAGATTCCAGGAGGATCTGCTCCATGATCTTGACAGGCACAGAGGTGAGACTGACCGGCTTGTAGCTTCCTGGGTCTTCCTTTTTTCCCTTTTTGAAAATGGGGGTTATGTGTACCCCTTTCCAGTCAGCAGGAGCTTCACCAGACTGCCATGACTTCTCAAACACTGCCATGACAATGGTTGGCAACTTCATCTGCCAGCTCCCTCAGGTCCCCTGGGTGGATTTCATCAAGTCCCTTGGAGGCACCTTCAGTTTCCTTAGATGGTCTTGAACCTGATCTTCTCCTACAGTGACCAGTTCTTCATTCTCACAGTCCCTCTTTTTGCCTTCTGCAACTTGGGTGGTCTGGTTAGAGCCCTTGCCAGTCAAGATTAAGGTGAAAAACTCATTCAATGCTTCAGCCTCCTCCATATCCTGGGTGACAAGGTTTCCTTCTGGAGAGGCCCCACATCTTCCCTAGTCCTGCCTTTACTTCTGATATACTTCTAGAAGTTTTTCTTGTTGTCCTATGTTAAAAACTATATTTTTTTATGTTTTGTTAACCTCTAGAAAAACACGGAACTGGAAGAGATATCAGAGGGTTCCAGTCAGCCAGGGGCATAATATACATCTTCTTCTTATGACACACCTGACCTGGTAATACAATAGTGATAAAATTCAGTTTGCTCCAAAATGTTAGAATTGCAAGGAGAGAGGATATTCTGACTGTTCAGCTTTCTTCCTTTACCCTAAAGACTCTTTACTTTCTGTAAAAAGTAAGAAGAAAGGAAAGATATATTGGTTTGCTATGTTCTTTTTATTTGTTTGGCAGCTATGTCTGTACCAGGGTCTCCATCTTTAAATGGGTCTTCTAGACATTGTTTTCTTTTACCTCACAACTGGCCAAAAGGATAACTGAAATCAAATGCTGGTTTATGAGCTCCTGTCCATCATCTCTAAGACATCCTTCTTTCTTTCAGGAATAGTTCATTTTTCTTTCCATTCCCTTCTGCGACTCCAATAGCAGTTTACTGATAACCAGCACGCTCATAAAGAGCTGAAACACTGTCCTGACAAAACACAGGTACATTCACCTACAATTCTTACACTTGTCTATAGGCTCACTTTGCCCTCTAGTGCCCATTCTAGGGTTTTTTTTTTCTGCACTGCGAAGTACCCTGTCGGCTGAAATCTGTCAAAATATTTTTATTTGGCAGCGAGATTTTTAAGGGTAGTTACGATCTAAAAAGAAAGGTTAATGCTATGAGAGTTTCTGAACAATCAGTGGGTCACGAATTAACATCAATTAACATCAATTCCCACTGCAGGCAAGTGAGGCAATAAAAACCTGGATCCCTCATGAGTGAGCAGCTGAAAATACTTCATGCTATTTCCAAGTTCCAGTAAAATATCGGGTCATTTCAATAGCAGTTTATTGCGTTGCAGAAGCCACCCAGGATAACAGAACCAGAAAGGGAAGTAGGCTGATTGTCCTTTTATTGTACAGGCTTGAAGAAGTGCAAAAACCAAACAAGCAGCAGAAATAAGATTTGAAACAGTCTCGCGGGGCATTACCAGTGCTCTTAGTTAAAAAGACCAACAAATACACTTTTTTGTGTACATGTATTGTGTTTGTGTTTTGCTTTAATATTTATGGCAGGCTGTTGCCAGGCAGAAAAATGGCGCTGATACTTTGCTCTGTTTGTTTGGTCTTGTCTGTTGTTCTGGATCAGGGTGAAATTGTTACCTGGTTTCTCGGACCTGCCACCCCTGTGTCCTTTGTCACTTCTTTAGCTCCCATCCGTAAGTTGCAGAGAGGACAGTATCTACACCCTGCAAAAGAGACCTGTGTCATAGAGAAGGTACATGAGATACGGTGTACCATTGCTATTGTTCTTACCAGGCAATTTTTGGTTCTGACATTCCTTTTCATTATCATCACCCCTTTGAATGATACTCTTCTGAATGGCTAGAGATCAGGGAAACCTTAAAAGTGTCTCCTCAGCTGATGGTTAAACCAACCTCCAGCCATTTCAGCCCTCTGGGACTAACATCACCCTTTCTTGGGAGCCACAACCATGCTCTGTCTCCTTTGCTTCTTTATTCCAGACCCAGAAGCCTGTGCCAAATGTTTATCAGCCTTGGCCACACAAAATAGCTCTTTTTTTAGTAGTTGATGGTTATTTTACTTAATTTTTACCAGTATTAATTAGGTAATAGAGCCTGGATATAACTGTTTTCCCCCTTTCTAACATACAGCAACCGACTAGGGAAAACACAGCCATTTGAAATGGAGTTACCCAGGGACAATTTCCCAAGGGAAAATCTGGGCTTGATCTCAAAGCCATTAGTGGATTTTTGCTTAGTCCATTACAAGTAGTTTTAAAGAACTTTATTATATTGCAATTATTATTCAAGGCTGTGTGATTTGGAGGGGAAATTCACTGGAATACCATGGGTTGTATGTTTCTGTGGGTCAATTTGTGAGCAAAGGGAAAGCAGCAGAAAATTTCATACAGCAATAAAACACAGCACTGAATGGTGAAGTTTGAGATCAAGGTAGCCCGGATGAATTTTTCTGGGAAGAAGCAGGATGTGCCACTGGCAGATGTGGCTTTAGGGTATTCTTATGTAGAAAAGTTCTTTCAAATAAGCTTGTGAAAGAAGTTAAACACTACAGGAAGGAAAAAAAAAGCCTTTCCCTCAGATAGTTAGAGAAGGCAAATACATTTCAATTAAAAGTAACAATGTCCAACTCAGAAGTTATTGGAAAAGCCATAGCTAATGCAAACAATATCTCATGTAGACAAATCCTTCTAGAGTTACTTTACCTCTTTGAACAAAGCAAATGTTAGAATGACTCAACTGTAAAAAAACCCACTCTTCAAAAGAGCATACAAGCTTTGAAAGAATAATGAATGGTCTCAGCCTAAGACAGGACCATTAAAATAAACGTACGTAATTTATTTTTGATGCAGACTCAATCAGAACAAATCTAGCAATTCCTGTAAGGTGAAGGATGTGGAGTCCATTAAAATATATGATTCTCTATATGAAGGTGAAATAGAGATGGAAAGTAACAGCACATTTTCTCAGCAGAAAACACCACAGGATGCCACTATTTATGATAAAAGATTACAATCCCTTCCAATGGAATAACCCTCACTGAAAAGTCATATAGGTTAATTTATAGTTACTGTAGACACTGCTTACCAAGAGAAAGAATTACTTACATCGAGTAATGCATTACATTAGCAAAAATAATTTTCAACAACGTAATTATTTAAATATGATCAAAATTAACTAGAAGCACTGCTACAAGATAGATCATAGAGCAAATAGTAAATATTTTTAAAGATAAGTTATGTCAGGTCAAAATCTTTGTACCTTAGTTGTTAAGCCTCCTTATGACCTTATCAATCAACTGAAGACATCTTCTCATTTCTGCACGGCTGATCTCCCAGGAGCACAGGTTGTGTTGTTTGTCTTTAAGAAAACAATCTATTTTTTGGAAGTACTTTTTCAGTTTCAGCCTGTTGACTTCTTTATTCCAAAAATAGTGGGTTTGCTTTTTGATTACACATGCCTCCAACTGCTCAATTTGCTGATAAAGTCCATTTTGGAATTGTTGTAGAGCTGTCCCATCCCAAGCAGCTAGAGTCAGGTTTTTGCTAAAGATATAGAAGATGTGATGGAAGATTTCTTCAATGGCCATTTTGACAGCTTCGCTCTGTCTGGGCTTTAGAACCTGTTCAGGAAATCGGAAGGATGTTTTCTCTCTTAGACATTGCTGAGGAAACTTTTTGCCCATTTTCTCCAAAAGTTGCAGGCTGTTCTCAATCACTTTTCTTTGCTGCAAAGGAAGATGATTACACTGAAGACTGGAGATGGTGGTGGTGCACAGTATGAGGCTGATTAGTATCAGTCCAAAATCATTCATGATAAAGACAACCTCTCACGTTCCTCCTTCCCTGCTTATGAATTCTGAGAGACAAGCTGGGGTGCTTGAAGGTCATTCGTGGTCTCCTGTTTCTTCAAAATCTTAAAATTTAATTATTCTGTAGGAGAAGTTTTCTTTCATCATTTTTTGGTTTTTAAGGTTTTCCCCCTTGTGTATGCTTTTGACACCACTTTCATTTTCTGCTTTATGACTTCATTGTCTTTTTTTTGCCAACCTTTTTTTTATTTCAACTGGATATTAGAATTTTATGTGTATCTTAGATTATCTATTTTAGATTATCTCTCCCTCAAAAATTCTACAGGAAGTATCATGGGAATTTAAAAGAAGAAGTTTCAGGAATATCTTTAGTTTCTTAGTATTTTAGCAGTGAAAGAACATGTTGAAATAAAATCATGCTCTCCATGCTAAATACTCCTGTCATCCTTCAGCATGATTTATAATTCCACAATGCAGTTAAGCTTTCTTTACCGATTTTCATTCAGGGAAAATTTTTTCTTTCTCCTCACCTTTATTTCTCATGACCATTTAGACTCAAAGGACAGGTGTGTGTGTGCCTATATATATATGTATTAAAAAATGTGAATATGCATTTATACACCTATATGCACTTTAATACATACACACTGCTAGTTAAACGAGGCCTTGATCTCAATTAGAGACTGCAAGTGCTGTGCAAACACTTACATGGGAACAGGTTGGATTCTTGGACAAAATTAGTAACTGAGCAACAATTATCAATGCCAGTAGAGCACAGGACTGAATTCTGACATTAAACGGGAAGAGAATGAATAGAGAAGACAAAAGATACTCTAAGATTCAGCTACTTCCTTTCCCTAGCTGTGTAATAGAGGAGTTTAGGACTATCACAGTACACTGGGAAATCTGGCTCCTGTATTTGATTTTATTTTGATAAAAGCTAGTCTTAATCTATCGTTTTGCTGTCTCCCCAGCCTCCTGTGCAAAAATATGGCATTGCAAAGGCAATTCTCTGCAGGTGATTATGTCTTGATGAAGAGGTCAGATAAACTGTTTTTTTTTAGTCTGACACCTGGCTCTGTATTTTTGGGTTTTTTGTTGCAGCCATTGCTTTGTGGTTGACTTCATTCCCAGTCTGGTAGTCACTCTGAGCAGATTTATGATACTATTTTGTGTTCAGCACACAGGTATTTGGGAGGCTTAAAAAAGTCATAAGTCAAGCTGAGCAGAATTATTCACATGAGCAAACCCCTTGGATGCCCTGGCGTTGCTTAAGCAACCTTGGCGAGGACATACCGCCAGTATGAAGCAAAAATGAATCCCTTATCACCTATGACAGCATAAAACAAAAAGAGTAAGAACAATCTGAGTGGTATATAAACTGCACAACATGGGACCAGGTCTTTTCACTTAGTGGGAAGGTTTATTACTTTGGGAAAAAACTGGCCTGGACATGGAGATGTATCACTTTTGCAAAATGACAGCTGTAGAAGGTAAACACGTAACATATTACAATCATAACAAAATCAATTTAAAAATCTATTTAGTTCAAGAAAAATATTAAATACTGCTACAGTTATTTCTATAAATTATAAACAAATGGCATTTTTGCAAACTGTAATCATTATATGAGCTTCTACTGATTTAAACAGGCAAACTTCTTCATACTCTTTTTATCTCCCAGACACACAGAAGTTTTTCTTTCCTCTTGCTAAATAGTTTTTTACATGTTTCCCTCTCCATGAAGAGCTAGAGATGCCATCCTGGGAGTCTCAAACATTAGTGAGGGTGAAAACAGAAGATGGCCCCTTCCAGATTTCTTTCTATGACAGTCATGCCTAGTGTTTTATTCTCTTATCTGTGTTAACAGATCAGTTGTGCACTCCTACTCACAGAACAATCACACTTGACTTAATCCACCAGGTTGGAGTGTGTGTGTGTTTTGGTTTGGGTTTTGGTTGGTTTGTAGTTTTGTTTGTTGGGTTTTTTTAAATAATAACAAATTGTTCTTCCTCACTCAGCCAGTTTCTTGATTATTTCACTGAGCAAAGCATAACAGCAACATTGCGTGACTCAGGACACAGTCTCCCCTAATCATCTATCTTTATTGCTTAATTCAGAAACAAACAGCTCATTAAAAGTAATGACTGAAAGAGGTAACTGAATGATAAGATGTTGCAGCACAGATTGCTGTTTATTCCTCTGCCTGTGGCTGAAGCACAGACCACTCTAACCTAGAATGAAAAGAGGAAATAAGTTTACAAAGCACAGCTGTATTTCCAAATAGACCTAAAAGATCATTATTCTAGAAAGATTATTATGTGCTCTTTGATTCCACGCAAGAATGATATGCCCTTAAAAGGTAATCTAGCTATGTATGTATTCATTACAGCAGTATAAGAGTAGAGCTAAACATATGCACAATTTTATGTCTAACACCCTCAAAATGCCACAAATTACTTCCCTAATGGAAGTTTTTTGTTGTATTTCATAATGCAACACAGGGATGAAATGAATATTCACTGTCACTGGTGACATCTCAGGCACCAAGGCAAGTGATGAGCCTAAATTCAGACTACATATATACACTGGCAACTGGAGTAGTGCAAGGGAGCATTAGCTACCCCATGTCAAGTAACTTCATAGAACCTTACACCAGCTTTCTCAAATTAAAATAACCAGTTCCTCTCAACATTTCATGTCCTCTAGGTATCAGTTTCTTTTCTCCTTTAACTCATTCAAAACTGATTTTAAGCAGTCAACATGCTACAAAGCAGTCCAAATAGATTCAGCTTGCCACTGCACCAGATAGTTTCCTCCCTAGTTAGCTTGACACTGCCCATGTTAAAATAGGTTTTCTCCATTATGCTTTCCAAACCAAATATAACTTACCAGTCCTCTCTATTATATATCTAAAATATTTTTGTTACTACTTCTTTTAAGCAAAAACTTCAAATACAGGCAAGATTAGATTTTTTGCTTTTATTCTAAGATCATGTGCTTGATCAGGTGCAAGCCTCGTGCCATGATGGGCAAAGGCTGGAGCAGCCAAAAGTGCCCATGCACTGGTCAGAATGGGGTAGTACAGGTTCAACAGTACACCTGGAACCCCTCCACATGGATGGATAAGGCTAAGAAATTTATATTGTTCTTTGACTACAAAATGTGTTATTGTCGTGGTTTCAGCTGAAATCACTGCAACCGGACC
>BJBW01014665.1:0-10329 GCA_004320125.1 Scolopax mira
GAAGACACGGGAGAAATAAAAGTTATATTCAAGTTTCCTAAATATATTTTTATTTTTAACAAGGTTTGAATAAGAATAGATAGCCTAGGAAAATAATGTATATATGTACTTCAAATTTTGTCTGTATTGTTCCAATTCTCAATTCCAGCATCTTGCTGTACTTTTATCTGCAAAATTTAAAAGCCTACCAGTAATATTTTGCTCTGCATCATGGCAACCACTTTCCATTTGGTTAAGTTAAAATATCCAAGTTCCAGCTCTCATTCACAGCTGGTTTTGTGTCAGCAACTGTCTGCTGTTGGAAAGGATTCAGGGAGAAATCACAGCCACTTCTCCCATTGTGGAGAGAGAACTGGAACCAGTTCTTCAGAGGAGGTGGAAGCATCAGTGCCAATGGAACACAGAGAAGCAGGATCTCACTGAAGGTGACCTTTCAGAAGGACTCTGGGCCACTTGTCATCGCCACCAGCCACAAAACTGATCTAACAGCCTGTTGCCACCAGAAAGGGGGCAGTGGTCTTGGCTATTACATGTAGGACCATAACTTTTGCAGAGCACATAGTTTGCTTCGGCCCAGCTGATCACTGAATCATGATTTTTTTTTGGCTCTGTGTCCTGTCATCCCAATTTTTATTTTTATTTTTGCTATTTTCCATTTTAGCCATATATAAACTTCTTCAGCAGTAGCTCCATTTTTACAGACCACTGAGGCACATGAAAGCGGGTAGAATCAAGGTTGATCTCCGAGGGGCTGCTTTGGAGAATCCTTTTCACAGGTTAAACTGAGATTTCATTTGTCAGCTTCTGAAGAATTTCATGTGTGTCCTGTTGATTTTGTCATCTTCCAGATATTCATAAGTCTTTTCTTATCTCACTTCAAGCAGAGAACTTTGAGTATTACACATCAATGTTATTATCCTTTAATCGACCAAAATTACAGAAAATATAATGTGAAGTTGGTTTGACAGGATTATTTTCCATAAGCACAAATGAACTTGCTTTAATTATGTTATTGTCTTTTAATTCTTTAGTAATTCAGTTTCATATTAGCTGTTCCACTATTTTTTGAAGGATTTATGTCATGCTGACAAGCCTATAATTACTTGGCTCATCTCTTTTATTCTTTTTAAATACTGATATGTTAACTTTTTGGTTTGCTGTCCTGAAACTGCCCCTGTGTTGTAAGAGTTATTGAAAATCAACATTAATAGGCAAGCTCCTGCCTTGCGTTTACCAGGATGCAGTCTCCAGCTCAACTGTATTCACTCCTTACTTGTGTGGACTTTTCTTCCTACACTATTTTAAATGGTCTAATTTTACTTCAAATTTCCATTCTGTGTACATCACCAGCTGTGAGAAAAGCCACTTTCTTCATGCACTTCTTTACATTTGGGGGCTTGTTACGGTGCAAAGACAAAACCTCTTGAACCTTCAGTTGGTTTCCAGCCTTATTGATTGGTAACCTGTATTTCAGGAAGCTACGTATAAAGTCTTTATCTATCATTTTGGCCTCTAAATTTTGGATATATTGTCTAGCAAGATTTTTTTCTTTCTACTGTGTTATAAAACTATGCTCTGTAAAACTATTTCTCCCACCAATACAACCTCCAGCAACCCAGAATATCAGGTTGTAAGGGAGATGTTGGTCTGGATGTATTGCTGCACTTTAATAGATAGATTTGAAAAATGATTTTCCACATGTAATTTTATTGCAATTATAAAAATAACAGCCTACCTTAACAGATTAATCACCTAAGTATGTGATTTTTTCTTTTGTACTAGTTCTTTGTTTTTAAGTTTAAATACTCAGTGAACTTAATATGGGGCAAGAATCTATCTTGCTTTCATAAACAAAATAAAAATGGGGGAGGGAGCCTAAAAAAGCTCTTATTTCTCAATAACACTGACAAGAAACCAAGGAACGGGGTAATATTAATGCTAAAACAATTTAGTAAAATAATCTACATATCTTGAGTTTTATTGCTGTGATGAAGAAGATAAATAATTCTTACTGCCCTATTTGATGCTTCGTGAGATTTCACCCTGAATTTTTATGTCTTGTTCTAAAATAGCAAAGATGCACCATGTGCAGTTTTCTTAGAATTAAAAAAGATCTCAGTCTATTTTATGATGTTCTTCAAAGGTTTTTTATTAAAAATAAATTCAGACAAAAAAGGTAGCAGATGAACAGAAGTATAAAGCGTTTAAAACCAGGAAGTTTCTAATAAACAAGGTGCTATGAACTAAAAATAATCCAGATGATTTAGTTTGGAGACCAAAGGTACATTTATATAATGATGCTGTTAAGTATCATTACTCTTCATTACTGTTACGTATTTATTCATTTATTATATGATAATATTGATAATTATTTGTGCCAGAATGTAGTCTTCTTTCTATTATTGCAAGAATATATGCAACTTCACCTGTGTCTTCAGGAGCAAGAGAGAGCATTTTACAGATTTTACCAGTTTAAGAGAGATTCTTTGCACCTATTAAATAAGTATACATATACATCGATGTATATGTATGTACACACACAGATACACAAAAGTATGTACAAATTAACTCATCATGCCATTACCTATACATACATATGCATATATGTATATATGTATACATGCATGTATATCTACATATAAGTATATATATACATATATACATGTACATATGTATGCAATAGATGTATATTCATCTATGTATGTATATACATATACACACATGCATGCACATGCACGCACACCTATATATCACTCCAAACTTTAACTTGTACCTTCTACAATCTCAGTTAAACAAAATCCTCTGTTGGCTGTTAGCTCTACTGGGACTAAACATTTGTCATTATTCACATTTGCCCTCAGCAGATCCCTCAGCAGGACAGACTTCCAACAGGAGCTGTAAGTGGCAAGTAATTTTATCAAGGAATGCAAAATGCAATTTAAAATGTATAAAAGGCAGATAAACAATAAGACTTCCCAGCATGAACAGGAAAGCATAGACATATTGCAGGTTTGGAGACCAGACTATGGGAGCTAAAACTAGGAAGAAAGACATTGCCACCATCACAAATGGAACGAGTAGAAACACCTGCAAGAGAAAGAAAATAAAAATAAAAATTTTAGGAAATAAACTGACCAACTGTTATTTTATGCCTCATTCACAACAGTAATAATGTGTTCCTTGCCATCCCAGAGTACTGTTCTCATTCACCTGACCTAAAATTGCCTACAAGATATAAGCAGTTTTTCTAAAATACTTCTTCAGGCTCCATCTACTGTTAAATAGGAGGGATAGACAGGCCCTGAAAACCATTTGTCCACGTATGATATGACTGACTTCTAAAAGAAACTCAGGGTTGGGGGCCTACAGGAAGCCTCAACAATGAGCATCCACTTCTAACCCATGTTTCTTACAGCTAGACTGAGATTGAATTAAACCTGTCCTTAACGGCTGTGGTTGTGTCAGGAAAGATGAGAGCAGAGGAAGGTTTAATTTAATTAACCAGGAATGGCTAGCCTGGTTTTTTGCACATCTCCCCCATTCTGCCCATGACCATCTCTTGTTTTGAAGCCTTGAGTTCTGTGGGGCAGAGACCATCTCTTTGCTTCATTTCTTTTGACAACAAGGCAAAGTTTTTGAATAAGGCTCTAAAGATTGTGATTGTCTTTTTTGTCTTTTTGCAGTGACTATCCCCTTTTGACTTGCGCCCATTCTGTAACTTTTGCGTGTTATCCATGACTCAAAAAAAAAAACCCCAAAAAATCTGCAAAAGGAGATTTTAGAACTTATTCCCATTTACTTTGTATGGTCGATGTAGATGAGGCTCCCGGTAGCGAAG
Source organism: Scolopax mira (assembly GCA_004320125.1). Lineage (NCBI taxonomy): Eukaryota > Metazoa > Chordata > Aves > Charadriiformes > Scolopacidae > Scolopax > Scolopax mira. Next base: position 3,839 of record BJBW01014665.1, read on the forward strand.
AACAATCAGGCTCACACAAGTCAATCCAATCATAAGCCAGGCAGAAAATCCAAAGTAATTTGTCAACGTAATAAGGTCAGATGGGATTATAAAAATGGATGCAATGGTAGTGGAAAAGATCATGGCTGGTGCTGGGGTACAGGAGTGGACGTTAAGCATGGATATTAAAACAGGTAGATGTCCTGACTGACTTCCAGCGTAGCTTAATCGACCGAGTGTGAACATGCTGCTGTTGAGGGCACCAAATATTGAGACAGCAACCGAGAGAGGAATGATCCAGGCAACAGAGGGGATGACTCGGTCAGCCCAAGTGACTGCCACTGCAACTGCAAGACAGCAAAGCATTAGTGGCAGTGTAGGCACCATGTTCTGAATTGCTGACAGATTCAACAGAAATGAATTTTAAAATACATGAAATTTACCAGCAATGACTGTTTTTTTTCTCACAGTAGTCAAATATGGCTCATCTATTCCTGCATTGGGTCCTGCATTTCGGTCACAACAACCTCCCGCAGTGCTACAGGCTTGGGGAAGAGTGGATGGAGCTGCCCAGCAGAAAAGGACCTGGGGGTGTTGGTGGCCAGCTGGCTTAACAGGAGCCAGCAGTGTGCCAAGGTGGCCAAGATAGCCAACACCATCCTGGACCAGTGTGGCCAGCAGGAGTAGGGCAGGGATGGTGCCTCTGGACTGGGCACTGGTGAGGCCTCACCTCAAGGGTCCACCCTCAAGTTGTGGGCCCCTCACCACAAGAAGGACATTGAGGGGCTGGAGCGTGTCCAGAGGAGAGCCACCAAGCTGGTGAGGGGTCTGGACAACAAGTCCTACGAGGAGAGGCTGAGGGTACTGAGCAGGTTTAGTATGGAGAAGAGGAGGCTGAGGAGGGACCTCCTTGCCCTCTACAGCTCCCTGAAAGGAGGGTGTAGAGAGGTGGGTCTTGGCCTCTTCTCCCAAGGGAATCATGACAGGAGCAGAGGAAATGGTCTGAATGGAAATGGGGCAGGGGAGGTTTAGATTAGATCTTGGGAAGAATGNNATTTAAGAAACGTGTAGACGTGGCACTTCAGGGCATGCCCAAGTCTGTTGGGTTATGTCTGTTTGTGGGTGGATTGTTTTTTTTTGTTTTGTCGTCTTTTTTTTTGTGTGTGTGGTTGGACTCAATGATCTCAATGATCTCAAAGGTCCCTTTCAACCTTGAAGATTCTGTGATCCTAAGGGCATTTCATTCAGGAGCTAAAAAATGCCGTGATGGGGCTGGGGAGGGAGGGATGACAGCAAGAAGAAGTGCTGCCTGCGGGAGGTGAGTGGGTAAACCTGCTGGGGCCAATGCCACGGCAACGGAGTGCCCAGCTGCATCTCCCCACCAGGAACCACAAAGGCACAGGCATGGGCAAGGCCATGCGGGGAAAGAAAATGAGCACATTAGTCCCCCGGCACATCCATGGCGGTGACATGATCTACTGTTAGGAGGGAACTGCCCACACGACTGCCTGTGACGGGCAGAAACGGGTCAGCGAGAGAGTTATTCATGAGGTTTTGCTTTGAGTGGAACTGGGAAATGAGAAAGACTATTTCTGAAGAAGAGAAGTTCATTATTTCTTGGAAATTAGCTCTAGCCCATATTGTAGCGAGGACTGGTATTTAGCGAGCCTATAACCAACTGCCATGAGGAATATAGGTCTTGCAGTGATTTGCCCATCATAGAAAGTTATTAGAGATGGGGAAAACAAGTCCCCCCCTCCCCCCCCCAAAAAAAAAGTAATGGAAGAACAAGAACTGCAGCAACACATAGCAATGTTTGAAACAAGAATTCTAATTTTATGGATGTCTCCTCAGCTGACCCAGCTAAGCACAGCTCTCCTGGTATGTCGGGAGCTGCTCATACCAGCTGGGCAGCTGCTATTCACAGATATTCTGGTATTTGCTGCCTCTTTCATTGTAGGAGGGATGTGCAAATGTATGCATCTGTCCCAACAGATTGTCTGATAATGGCTGAGAGATAATACGAGGTTGCTGGGGGACAGCTACACTACTCCCATTTATGCTATTGAGCTGTTCTCACAGGAAAAAAAGTAATTGATCCTTCCCAATGAGGTATGTGTTTTGCCTCTCCTGGAGGCAAGGTCTGACAGCTCAGTCTCGCTACAGTGGTACTCAAAAAACTGCTGTCTGGACACCTGAGAAATACAGTTCCTCTTGCACCTTTTCATTGCCAACTTATTGCTACAGGATCTGAGAGAGGCTTTGCAAACACTGGACTTTTGTATAGGCTCTTCTAAGAAGCCACAGTACACCATGAATAATCCACACACCCAAAATGGCTAATCTATATTGCTTATCATGGTAGACTTGTCCACCTCCTCAACAGTAATGGCTTTAGCCTGAGATACCATGATGAAGGAAAGGAAAAAGAAGAGGGGATTAAACTACAAGAAAACAAAGGCCTCTGTACTCACCTTACAGGTTTTAATACACTTCTGATTTCTTTATAGACAGTGAAGGGATAAGCCAACATTTTCCACCCCTAATAACATTCCGTCCAACTTGTGTCATGCAGCAAAATTAAACAGGAGTTCTCTGTTAAAACTTAGAATGAAACCCAGACTTCCCAACTGTGAAGTTAGATGAGCAAAAGGAACACAGTGAATTGACATCACATGGGCATGCTAACGGACCACACCTTTTTAATTAAAAAAAAAATAAAAATCAAATCCGTACCTGAAGAGACAATTTCCTTAGGTGTGAGGACAGTCAGATATGAGATGTTCACCAGTAAGTAAAAAACAATTACTGCTGGAACAGCAGTCATCACAGTTAAGGGGATATTTCTGCTAGGGTTTTTCATCTCCTCTGAAAAATACAATTAGAAGAGACTAATCAAGCAAGCAACACAGCTCCTGCAAGTGTGTCTCAGTAGTGAAGCTGTGCAGAGCTTCACAAGACCAACACCAAACTGTGGCTCCTTTGCCACACTGCTTGTGAGGTCCTACAGTTGTTCTCAAATAGTTGATTATTAAAGAAGTATAAATAAAATATTTTTCTTTTTTTTTCAAATCTCTTCTTATTTAGCTACTTTTTAACCACCTTGAAAGAAGGCACGGATAGAGGCCAGATAGACTGATTTTTAAAAATGACAAAAGGACTGGTAATTAGATAAGATCTCAGGAAGAAATTCTTTCCTGTGAGGGTGGTGAGGCACTGTAAGAGGTTGCCCAGAGAAGCTGTGGCTGCCCCATCCCTGGAGGGGTTCAAGGCCAGGCTGGATGGGGCTTGGAGCAACCTGCTCTGGTGGGAGGTGGCTGGAACTCAATGATCTTTAAGGTCCCTTCCAACCCAAACCATTCTATGATTCTATGATTACTTTTCTCTGATTTAACAAATCTTTGACTTAGAATAGAAAATTGACTCACTAAGAACTTTTCAAGCAGCCATACTTGTAAATCACAAGCTTGCATGTCAGCCTCTGAAGTCAATTTATTTATTCTTGCATCACCTCACAAATCCTGGTCTGAATCTTTCTGAGTGTTTTTTCCTATTCCTGCACAAAACCTTTCTCCTTGCCCTTATACCAGGAAATACAGAAAATGTAAGGGGACAAGAATGAGAGTATTGATGGGGGAGCAGTAATGCAGTGGCTTTAAAAGGGGGCTATTCCCAGATGGATTCTGCTGTTGATTATCTTTTCCAGGGCAAAGATGATGGAGGAAAACTCTTCAGCAGTAAGCCTGGCATCAAACTTTGCAGGTGAACAACCGAGGCACTGACACATGGGATAGTCCCAGCAAATGATGGAGCTGGCTTCCAGAACCCTAATAATTCATCCTCACCATCAAAAAGGTGGGTTTTTTTCCTCTCTTTCACTCCATCCCTTTCCTCTCGCTCCCTCTCCCCTTCCCACTTCCCTCAGCTTTTACAAACCAATAACTCCCAAGGAGGAAGAAGTGAAAAGGGAAATGTGGAGCTGTCCTAAGCTTTTTTTAGGAGACAGAAATCCCTCTCCTCCATCAAATATAATTTGTCTCCTGCCCAGAACATCAGCTTTGAGCCTGCCCCAGCGCTGGCTGTCGTGCACAGAGCCAGAGGGACTGAACGAGCATAACAGGGAAATTCAGATATGGTCTATCAGAGAATTTGGGCTTTATTTCAAATGTAAGAAATACACTTGGTAATTTTGAGCCCAGAAGAGTACAATCACCAAAACTGCCAATTTAAATTTGTCTTTTTATTTGTTTTGTTGCTCATTACAGTCCTGCTGTCCAGCTGGCACCTGAAGCTTTAGCTGAAGCTCACAGGAATGAAGTTATTGTTGAAGAATAGGATATTCAGTTCAGAAGAGGACTATTGCATCTGCCCAAACAGCTGTGCTGCCCAGCGTATGGTATTTGTCATTGCTGCTAACTGAACAGAAACTAAATTCATATTTTACCAATAATTTTGTATTTTATTGGGCTTACAAAGCTAAATGCTTGCCTTTAAGGAAATCCTATTATGTCAAAATTATACTTTGCTGATTTATATCACCATTTTTATTGCAGCATATTGTTAATGATGGAATAGCTGGATTGTAATAACAGACTTTTTAAACATTAACCCAATTTTCACACTGTTCTTACCACTGAACTTTGTGTTATGCATTTCACACATTCAGTTTATTTAATGTTTTACATGTGATAGAGGTCAATGGATAAATACAGTTAAAGATATAAAAGCAACATCCATTTGCTTATAGCTTAATTCTATAAATCTGATACTATAAAACACTGTTAATTTAACTTATGACATGTATATCTAACATTATGAACATTATCTCTGCAGCTTTCAGGAAAAACTGCTCTATTTATTACTGCCACGTGTGTCATCAGATATAGAATGGGATAAGTAAACATATATTCAAAAAGGCTTTGAATGTTTAAAATTGAGCACAAGCTATATGAAAGGATATATACCATTTTCCTTAGATTACTCTTCACTTTCTGTGGAAAAGTCTGTTTCCAAAGGAAGTGATAACTGACTGTCCGATATATCCCATTAAATGTCTATGTTTTAACACAATTCAAAAATTAATTTATCCACATACAAATGAGCTGGATAATCTCAGAGAAACTACAGATATTTAAATAAAAATAAATCACTTTGGTCCTTAACGTGCACATGGTTTAGCATGGATATCTTATTCCTTTTCTAAAAACGCACTGAGAAAGACAAAATGCTTTTTGTCCCCACTTTTCCCCACTTTTTAAAGTGGGGAAAAAAAAAATCTGTTTATGCATGGCATTTGCAATGAACTATTTTGCTTTCTCTTGTACTCCTTCGGAAATGTCAGGCTGATTCTGGAGACTGCACAGGATGCCAGAAACTTCCCAAGAGAAGCAACAGCATCTCTTCTACAAGCCCCAACAAAGACAGGACTCACATAAAACATGAGACCCTCTGGTCTTGAAGGAGAGACAAATCCTGCTTAAGGACGAGCTGAGGAAGGTAAGAACGGTGACTGCAGAACAAAATCTAAAGAAGTGGAGTGAGATACCTGCCATGTAATTGAGGGACCACCAACCACCGTAGGCATACAGCCCCTGGAAGAAGGCTTCGGCAACCTGTGACGCGTCGGGGATCTCGGAGCTGAACGCATCTTCAAACCTGGCCAGGCTCTCCTTCCTCCCCCCAGCGAGGAGAACCACGCCACCCACGGCGATAACAGACAAGGCCAACATCTTCAGCAGGGTGAAAACTGTCTGCACCCAGGCAGCCATTTTAACACTGCGGCCATTCAAAATCCCCAGGGACCAGAGAACAGCCAGGGCCAAGCATTTCTTCAGCGCTTCTGGGGCAGGGCAGGTGCCGTAGAAGGGCTGGGTGGCGTATTCAGCGAACAGCAAGGCCCGAGCAGCATTTGATGCTGGCTTGGTGAATGTCGATGTCCAGATAAAGACGAAGGCGGGCAGGGATCCAAGGCCTCTTTTAATATGACTGTATTCTCCTCCGGAGAAGGGCAGAGCAGTTCCCAGCTCCGCATAGCAGAGGGCACCCATCAGAGACACCAGTCCAGACGCGGTCCAGATGGCCAGTGCCAGGCCGACGTTGAGTAAGGAATGCTTTAACACCCCCGTGGGAGACACAAAGATCCCTGCCCCGACAATTGATCCTATAATAAAACTTACCCCATCAAAATAACCTATATTTCTTTTCAGTTGCATCTTGGCACTTGCTTTTCTTTTCACGCCTTTGGGATGGTCGCTCTTCCCTTTTCCCATTTTTTCCCCTGTGTTTCCACAGCAGATTATGTGACTTCAGACCTCTGTTTCCTTCTCGCTTTGTTGTTAGTTGACTGTCACAGCCCTACTTGCTAGTGAAATGTTATGGGAAGCCTGGCTTAATCATTCAGAAAAGAGAGCATACTTTGGGTTTTGGTGTCTTCTGTGCGAAGATGATTAACCAACTACTTCAAGAAACACTGGCAAATCATACACATGTTGGTTTAATATGTACTTCAGAAA
>BJBW01014666.1:0-28763 GCA_004320125.1 Scolopax mira
AGAAAATTAGTTCTGTTTTACCTCAAACCAGGACACAAGTACATACTTCTGAATTATGTGTTATGCAATGCAGAATCTTTTTTGTTTGTTGGCTGGTTCTGTTTTTAAAGGGTTGAAGGTGAGGTATGCCTTTGATTTCTTGAGGGGAGCAGACATTTTCTCATTATATGATTTAGAGTCTCACTACAGCCTTTGAATGCAAGAGGAAAATATAAGGTCTGAATTTAAGGATAGAAATAATTCTCTAGGAAACACTACCAAAAAAAAAAAAAAATTGCAAAGAATATTAACCAAATATATGTGTGTTAAAGTCTCTTACTTTTCCCAAATGAACATTACAATTTTCTATGTGATTAATTCATTCTGGTTGTAAGTCACATCTGGAATAGAAGTACTAAGAAACTTGTGCAGCAGACATTGTGGTTTTCTTAGTAATACTTTCACATTTCCCATTTCCAAACTTAGTTTTATGAGTTTTTAGACATGCATTTTTCCCCTTCACTTTCAGTTTTATGTATTTAGTCTGATAGCTTGAAGTTAAATCAGTTATCTGAACAATATTGAAATGAGACATAGTCTTTGTTTGAAAGATTTGAGGGCTTAAAATCAGTCTCCAGACAGAAGAGGAAAACCACTACCAAAAAATGGGGTTTATTGACAATCCATTACCCCCGGTTCCATAGTTGATGTACTCAAGTATTTTTTTTTAATGTGAGCTTTAAAATAAAGTATTTTTGTTTGTACTCTAAATGGTCCTTCAACAAATGGTCCTTAAGAACAGTAAAATTACATAGTACTAGGGTGAAATTTGGAAAAGCTTACAATTTAATGGTGACCTTTGTCTTCTTTAGTATTGTTTATCAAAATAGTGAATAATTGTTTAAGGATAAGCATCACTGAAACACTCATTGATACAGAAAGACCAAAAAAAAAAAAAATCAAGAAGTTTACTTATAGGGCAATTAAGGCTTAAGATAATGAGGAGTTCATACTTGATTGATATGAGTCATGTTACATAAGAAAAATAATAAAAAAATGTCAGAAGAGTATATTGATCACAGCTGAGTATTAAGAACATTGGTGAGCCATCACAAATAACTTGTAAATAGAACTAGAACAGATTATTTAATTATTCTTTTGGTATTATTACAAAGGAGATATTCATTACATGTGTTGGTCAATGGACGTGCCAAGTAGCATGTAAAATACAGAAGAAACAGATATAAGAAATTACTTAATTCTCTTTTTAAATCAAATTTAAAATAATTCATATCATGATTTTAGAGTTTTTCACATAGTTTCAGAGACTTTAGGATCACACTCTTAAAAATTAGTTTGCAGTAGAGAAAGATGAAGAGCCATTTTATTTTTTTTAATTAATTTTTATTTAAATCCCCAGCTTTGCTTTCAGGTCATTCCTAGAAAGTTTATTTGTGTGTATTTTTCCGAGATGGACATGTGAAAGAACTTTACTAATAGTGCTGACCATAACTGGTTAGACTAAATGTATACTTTAAAGATAAGTTCATATAAATTTGTTGTACAGGTGGACTATGCAGTCATCCTGACTTCATAATCAATGGAGACAAACAGGAATTTTGGGGATAAGAAAGGCCTAATTTTGAGCTACTACTTTAGGACAAGATGAATCATCTTATAGAAGTATCAGATTCTTTTATCTGTGGAACCTAGACAAGTCACTGACACAAAATTGTCCATAATAGGTGTTAACTATTTGGTACTTGGGCTGTACCTAGACTTTGCCACACTGCAAATTATTACAGTAACAGATATCCAGTAAGAAGATGTTGTTTCAGTTGATAATGCAACCAACTTTTTCAAAACCAACAAAGAAAAATGGTTAAAACAGTAGGAAAGAAAGGTTTATTCACTGTAATTAATAGGAAAAATGAGGGAAATTTGCCATATACAAACAAACAAAACAAACAAAACTTTTCAAGGAAAATAATGCAGAATGTGGAGAGCCAAGCTCCGAAATTAAAAAATATAAAATTACTTGAGCCCTCCCACCCACAAAATTCTGACCATATTATGACCATGATTATCAGATATTATTAAAGTGTTACTAAGAATTTTTTTTGAAACGTTAAGGCAGTTTTGGTTTTTTCAGGGAAGTACTGCATAAGTTGCTGCATACGTTATAAAAGATGGAGCTGGGAAGTTATTTAAGAAAATTAATAGACTATTTTGTTTTTTGTTTAAACTGCTAACTAACCATATTTCCTATTAATTATTTTCCTTGAATTATTATCTAGATGATCAAAAATGATATATGCATTACTTGAGTCCAATATTATAAAAGAAAATATTTTGTTTTCTATTTAAAAAAGACACAAATAAAGCTGTGAAATATTCAGACAACTTCTGCTCCAAGAATTATAGCCTTTAGCCAAATTAGTGAATCATAATTTGATTCTCACTTGCTTAGATAATGCCATTTAAAATTTTTAGAGGATACAACTTCTGATTGTTTTTATTTTAAATTTATAGCCTAAAGATCTTAATATGCATTTAATGATAATCATAAATATCAGAGTAACAGTCACTGCTAGGTATGAGTCACAGAAGTTTAATACCACAGATGCCTGCAGCACCACTCTTCCAAGTTGCTCCCAGTTCTGAATAAGACCACTGATGAGGGCAATACCATTGATTACTTATATACCTGTGTTTTTCAAACTTATGTATATAAGTACATAAATTGCTTTTGTATTTAGTTGCAAAGGAATTTTAACACTGATTTAAATGGGAGTGGGACTGAGGGTTTTTAAAAAGCATCTGTAAAAATGTAAAAATCTAGCATACAATTATGTCCTGATTAATCAATGCTGCATAATTAGTTTTGAAAAATAATCATATGGTACTGGATTTTTTACTTAATGTCTGATTACCTCATGTCCAAACCACCTCACCTGTGCTAGAACAACCTATTGCAGTTTTCTTAAACCCATCATGGCAAAATGCACTCCAAACCCTCTTTGGGGATCATATGTTTAACCTTTTGACAGAACGATCAATTAAAATACTTGAAGTGTGAGTATTCATTCCTTAGCACAATAGCAAAAGCTGTAGCAAGACTTTTCATGATCTGGCACAAAGGAAGTTATAAAGTGAAAATTGTGATATATTCTATGCCCAGTGAAATAAAACAGGAAGCTGTAAGTGTAAACTAGATTTCAGAAAAAGTATTGAGGACACTAAGAATTACTATTTTTATGTGTTTACTGTCCTGTGTTTCATTATGTCTACTAGGAGATGTCATGATTATACCTTGGGAAGATCCATTAATTTATCAAAGATCACGTTTTCTACAGAGCAGGTTTTCTACAGGTTGTATTGAATCAAATTATGTTTCCAATGAAGCTGAGATGTAGTAGTTGCTTCACTTTATACACTGAAAAATAAAATGTTAGCTAGAATGACCTTTACAAAAGTCCATTTGATAAATTTATTCTGTTAAAGTGAATAGGTGACAGACTAAATTTTTTAAAGCTGTTTCATAGGAAGAGATCTACACAATGGTCTTACTACTCTTTCTTTCCTTAATATTTTATGTTTCCTTCTTTTGTATTTTAGAGTCTTCTTCCTTGTTTTGTTCAGCTTTTTACTAAAAAAAAAAAAATTCTTAATTGAAAAAATAGTTTTCCTTTCATCTCACTGATAGCTGGTCAAGGTCATCAATGGCATTGAATTTAATATCTGAGCTATCTGACATCATGCCCACAGTAACATTCTACTTTTTCTTAGCTTTTAAATGAGAGTTAAGTGAAGACTGCTTTTAATCAATGCACAGTTACTTATAATTCTTCCTGCTTCTGCAATACACTGAGAAGTATTATAAACTGGAGAACCTCATAAGTAAGAAAAAGGGCAGTGGCCATTTTGTGACTGGCAGCATAAAGGACTCTGTTCTAAAAATTAATTATAAGCTGTCAATTATTTAAGCTTCCAGATACATTCTTATCATTTGTGATCTCAAAGATTGCTATTGGATTTTCATTCCAAACATGTGGGTGATCTCAGTAGGTACAGATCCATCGCTTCCACAGCCTGAAAAATTGACAAGAAACTGTCTAGTTAGCTCTATAAAAGCCTAGCATTTCCCCCTTTGCTTTTAATATATATATCCTTGTGAGTATAAAAATTCTCCTTTTTTTTTTCTCTTCTGACATCAGATCTACAGGAAGTTTGTTGACAATTTGTGTAGATAATCACAGTGAATCTTAACAAAGTACAGCTTGCACTCAGAACTTGGTCTCTAAGAAACCTGGATTAATATAAAGGTGTTTGGAAGCATTTTGATATGTGAATACATAAATTCTTATTCTTTAGGGAATAAATACAGACATATTAATCAAAAAGTTTGTAAGAAATGAAAATTACATAAAACAGGGTTAGTGTCAATCCCATATTTATAATTATTGATTGCCTACTATGCTGACACTTGGAAATTAACCCAATAGTTAAGCTTAGTGAAACTAAAATCTCCTTCACTGCCAACAGTATTTTAGAATCTCCCCTTTGTGTCTGCCCTGTCCTGCAAAATCCAGACCACAAATCCATGCACCCACATGCTGGGTCTAGCTCTATTAGATCAGCTGAACAGCTGATGCATTGTTTATAAAGATATCTGTGGTGCTTCAGTCCAGTTTCAGAACTTTTCCAGGATAATACCGACAGGTATACTTACAACTTACTCCCAGTAAGGTCTAGAATACTTGATCAGAAGAACTCCATAACAGAATAGTACAAGAACAGAGAATTCATTCATTCAGAAAAGTCATGTCATATTTCCTCAGCATTTTCAAATTTTCTATCTCATCTGTATATGTTATTGTTTGTTTGCAGTGAGCTTACTGTAGTCATCTCATTTTTTGGGGGAGGAGGAAGGAAAGGGGAAAGTATTTGCACCATGAAAAAATCCCCACAATAAACAGTAAAAATGTATCAGATAGATAAAAAGCTGTGTAGAGATGTTATACTCAAAATGTATGCTGATTCCACCAAGAAAATTTATGATGCTCTACAGATATTCAAGTGCTTCCTCTTGAGAGGAATGAAGGGATCTCTTATTCTTTCAAACTTTGAAATTCTGGAACTACCATTTGAGACAAACACAGAGATAATTTTCATAGGTCTGCTTTTCCATTGTTTTGTTCAGTTCTGTTTTTTAACTACAAGTGTTTTAGTTGTTTCATATAAGCAAAAAATAATCACAAGGAAAATTCTGCAAAATCAGTATTGTAATACTGATTTTTCTAATTGTTTCATTTGTCAATATTGGAATATTCTGGAAATTGCAGAATACAGTGTAGATCCAGGCTTTGATCTTACCTCAAAAGCAAGTTACAAGCTAATTTACTACATAAACTTGATGACGTATTCATTTTATTGATGGTGCCTGTGGGTAACGTTCCAGTGCCTTGATGATCCTGTGCTTTCCTCACTTGCTATGTTCTCCAGGCTGCTGGAGGTGAGATGCAGCACAGACATGTCACTTGATGTAGTGGTGCATGATTAGATATTACTATCAAAATGTCACCACCTAGAACATAGGTGATGATGATTTACTTGCCTTTACCATGCAGAGTATTTATTTATTTATTTACTTATTTATGTTCATTATATGTGCCCAGCAGTTCATATGTTGTAGAAAATACACTCATCTAGTCTAAGTGGGGTCCAATTTTCTTCTTCTTCTCACTTAGGCAACCACCAAAAGGGAAGGATGACAGAAAGAAAAACATGTTAAAGCCAATTAAGAATGAGAGATAGTTATTCCCTTGTCCAGCACAGGTTCCCCTGTACCAGTACAAACTAGGTACTCACCTGCTGGAGAGCAACTCTGAAGAAAAAGACCTGGGAGTCCTAGTGGATAACAGGATCACCATGAGCAAACGCTGTGTCCTTGTGACAAAAAGGGCCAATGGCATCCCAGGATGACTCAAGAAGAGTGGGGCAAGCAGGTCAAGAGAGGTTATCCTCTGCCTATATTCTGCCTATACTCTGCCTGTACTGCATCTGCAGTACTGTGCCCAGTTCTGGGATCACAGATTGAAGAAGGGCAGGGATGTGCTGGAGAGGACACAGCAAAGGAGCCTACAATAATGGTAAGTGTACTAGAACATGTCTCTTACAAGGAAAGGCTGAGGGACTTTGGAGTTTTTAGCCTGGAGAAGAGAAGACTGAGGCAGGGGGACCTCATCGATGCTTAGAAATACTGAGAGGGTGAGTGCCAAGAGGATTGGGACGTCTTTTTTCACTGGTGCCCAGTGACAGGACAAGAAGAAACGGGCTTCAATGTAGGAAATGTCATCTAAGCATGAGGAGGAACTTCTTTGGTGGCAGAGGGTGGCAGAGCACTGTTACAGGCTGCCCAGACAAGTGGTGGAATCTTCATCTCTGAAGACATTCAAAACCCAGCTGGATACAATCCTGTACAACCTGCTCTAGGTGAACCTGTTTTGGCAGGGTGGTTGGATGATCTGTAGAGGTCCTTTCTAACACCATATCATTCTATGATGCTATGATAAGCTGAGGAGTACAATATTCAAACAAGAGAAAATCAGCAGAATTTACCACTAGGAAAGAAGTAAAATATAAGAAGAGACAATTCAGAAGCAAAAGAAGTTTCAAGTTCTTAAATCTTACACATATAGATACCAGCTTGGCTTCTTGAGACAGAAACATCTAGAAAATGAGCAGACATAACTCTTTAAGCTGAAAAATTGTAAAAGATATGAGGTATATTCTTTCCCTGTGGAATAAATCTGACCTTTTTTTCCTTTTTTTTTTTGAGCAAAACCTTTGAACCTGTTTTGTAAATAGTTTTCAGAAGAAAAGCCCTTTTAATTCTTGAAATATGTTGTTGTTCTTTTAGATTTTTTTCCCTGATCTGTTAGCATCCTTTTTCAATTCATTTCCTTAGCAGACTACTGTGCTAAGAAGCTATTATGTTCGTCTACTGCTTGGTATATAACTGTCCTAAGACAACCAGACAGTTTTACAACACTAGAAATAAATAGTGAATAGTTACTTTGGGACAGCAATGAGCTTTGGGCAACTGATACCGAACTTTTTCCCTTTGGAGCAGAACAGTCAGTTCAACCTATATTATAAAGTTGCAAAGTATAATCTCAAGAATTGTGAGATTAAACTAAATTTTCCCAGGACAATTTTTAATTTTTTTTTTACTCAACCTTTTCAAATATCAGAATACATATAATTCTCTGGAATGCTATAATTTCTTCTCCTTTAAATGACTGAGGGATAGTCCCATCACAATAGGAACCCCTTTAACCTTGTAAATGGTACAAGATACACATTTTTAAACATCCATGCTTGACTGTTTCACAGAATTTGTCACATTATGCATTTTAGAGTTTTTCAATGTACACTAAGATATCTTGGCCAATAAAGTACACTTCTTAACTAAAAAAAAGTGAATATGATAGATATAATCTTTGGAATTCCTTGGTTTTTTTGTACGTCAAAAATATTTATAGCAGCTGGATTTTTTTGTGTGTGTGCATTTGTTTTCAGTGTTTTTTCTTCAATGTAGCTTAATTTGCCTAGGGTTTTCTTTTTATTTTTCATATTTACTAGTAGTTCTTTTTTGAAATGCAAAGCAAAGCACTGATCTTTTATAATATTTTGAAAATTATTTTGTGTTAAAAATATAATTGAATTATTTTTTCTTTTTTTTCTTTACTATTTCTTAATTTATTTTTTTAAATAGTAACATAGGCAGTCCCCTGAATTAAGCAAGGTAAGATATTTAAACCTTGTACATCACAATTGAAAAGGTGTCAAGAAAACTCCATGTATAATAATAAGCTTACTTGTTAACAAAGTATTATAAACGGTTTTAATGAAAGAGGTTGCTTAGTGAATGCATAAACCTTTTTATAATAAAGCTTAAAACTGAGGGTAAACTTCATATGTAAATGGTCCATATTTCTGTGGTCCATTATATCTCATGGCAAAGATTATGTGAACTTGCAGATATTGGGCAGGTGTAAAGGCCAAATCAATATACTTGGAAAATTTGTTTAAAAGCAAATGTTCCCCCACAGTTTTAAATCTAGTACTTCTTAACTTTTGTGGTGGTTCTATAATCTGAATGGTCGTTTAAATTAATAAAGTGTGATAGACAGATGCTTGTATTTTAGATGTCTACTTAATTTAAATTTAATATCCTAGAGTAAAATGAGTGGTGTTACAAAGAGACAAAAAATCACAACAGCAGTGAAATTGCTGGAAAGAAAATGTATTCAAATTCTTATCTTGATCTGAATTCAGGCTTCACCAAGAAATTATTTGCCTGACCTAGTTAGGTCTAATCTAAATATCCAGTTCAAAATTCAAATATCCATTCAAATTCATTCAAATTCAAATCTAACTTATCATTAGATTCAATGATTTCTGCTGTTTAAACATATCTTACTTTTTTTTGTTCTGCTTTATTTTTTAAGAGAAAGAATAGAGGACAATATTCCATATTCTTTTTTCCTCGATGCATATTATTATTTTCTACTCTTAAGAATACAGTAAAAGATATAAGATATAGTAAAAGATATACGATGAAAAATCTTTGTACACTCAAATCAGCAAAACTTCAGCAGAAAATGAAACAAGTTTTTGAGTTGACATCACTTTCAAGCACATGGCTTAGGACGAGATACTGATTTAAACAGTTTGAGTAAAACATATATACAACATTAGAGGATCTTGCCTCAATAATCTTTGCACTGACAACTGATGAGTAAGCAAAGAGTCTGCATAATGCAACACAGTTAAGATTCTTCATGGAATACTTCTTTATGACTTCTTTATTATACATCTTTTTTAGATATAGCCAGAACAATAGCTGCATCAAATGTCTACATCAGGAAAAGAATTAGTTCTATTTCCATTTACAGAACTAAAAAATTCTCTTGAAAGTTGTGACAACAATATTATTGAGACTTGATTAACACATTATTTCATATTAGCTAAACTGCAATAAATGCACAATCTTTCTCCACAGTGAAAAAGTATTCTCCACAGAAAAAAAAGTATTTTACTGTAGTGCAGGTTACTGCTGGGTAAAATTGTACACAGAGACAATTAACAAAGACTAGCTGATCCACAATAATTTGCTATCTAGATGTAACATGCTCATATGTTAGAACAAGAGGCCTGAGGAAAAACACAGGTTTCCTTATTAAGCCCAAATGAATTAGCTGTCCCAATGTTAGGCCTTTAGAAACAATGTTTATTAGTCCTTAAATAATTTTGTGGTTAGAATTCATCTAAGAATAAAGCAGCCTCATGACTAAGACATTTTATGAAGAGTTGTATATCCACTCAGTAGAGTGTATCACTAGGCTTTTGATTTGAAGCAGTTTGTATAATGACAAATTAGAGGAGAGAAAATAGTTTACTGTAGCTTCCAAAAGCATTGCAGTAGATCATAAGTGTAGTGCTCTCAGTACTCTGTACTAAGTCAAATATGTGTCTAACTCTAACTGTATGTTTTATCTTTTATACACTGCCCTGTGATGGTATACAAACTAGGCCTAAAAAGAAAGGCTCATCAAATCAATTCCACTGTGAGAAGGTACAGCTTCTGTAAATTTCATGCAGTAATGTTCTTCTTTCTCCCAACATTTAATTTATGTTGCTTCTGTGATCTCTTTACACTAATTTGTACTGTTTCCTTCCAACAGACCTTGATCAGTTTTTTCTGCATATAAGAACAAAAAAGGACTCAACTAGATAACTCACTGTCCAGTGGATAAACCCAATGCTAATTTCCAGCCTCTGGGCTTTTAAACAGAGATATGCATAAAACAAAGCAAGCAGTACCTTACCAAATATCAAAGTCTGCAGGCAAATACAATGAGGGATTAGAGCTATTACTAATACATGGATTCACAGCCAAATGCTAAGTATTTTGTTATGCAGAAAAGTGGAATAAACCAGCTCCGTATGGCAGACATTTACTTAGTGAATAACTGTTTTTTAAGCACAGCATTTTATTTTCTTTCAGTTTCAATCAATTTTCTATTACTAAGTCCTATTTTCACTGCTGTCCAGCTCTTTCATGTTAAAAGGCATATTTTCCACAATAAAATATTATCTGCTAGCTCACCGAGTAGTTTTCAGTTATTTTAAAAGTAAATATGCCTCAGTTTTTCATATCAGTTTTTTATAAACCTAAACCTTGAAGTAATGCAAATCCAGCTTACATTTATTTCAGTGTCTCATAAAAAGGATTCAATCATATTAGAGTAAATTGCTATGACTACTGAAAGCTTGAGCTAACAGACTCAAGAATATACATGTGATATTCAAGAACATAATGGAGACCATAAAACCACCACAAAAATCCAACCAATC
Source organism: Scolopax mira (assembly GCA_004320125.1). Taxonomy (NCBI): domain Eukaryota; kingdom Metazoa; phylum Chordata; class Aves; order Charadriiformes; family Scolopacidae; genus Scolopax; species Scolopax mira. Next base: position 10,405 of record BJBW01014666.1, read on the forward strand.
TATTCTGTGAATAAACAATTGGGAATAAAACTTTAAAAATGGGGAAAAGAATCCATTGCAGTAAAACAGCTTAAGCTTTTTGAGATGTATGCTACTGTGTGACATTGGATTACATTGCTGTTGGATAGCCTGAGAAATCAATAACATTGTTTCCAAAATTCCTTATATTCACAACTTGTATACTTGTACTTGTATAATTGCCATTACACCTGCGATGATAACGGATTTCTATTTTTTTTCAATTCTCTAGTTCTAGAAAAGGTTACAAAGTCATTTTAGTGGAATCCAGTATCTCAGACACAGTATCTTATTTTGGATTTCGTGATAGTCAGATATATTTAAATATTCTATTATTTTTTCAGAATAAAAATTAAAAATATAAAATAATTTTAATGTTTAATTAATATTTAAGTAGAAATTATTGTAATAGTGCAAATAAACACAGAAAACATTTAAAACATAGACTGTTAGTAAATATTTTTCTCTAACAATTCTGCTTACAAAATAAGTATTCACTTAAGATGTAAATCAATTAATCATTAATGAATTTGGCTGTGAATTTTAAAAATAGGCAAAAATAAGTTTCAAATATATACAAATAGATATAATGGTCCAGGCTTTTTCCTTTCTTGTATTATGAAGCATCACCCTATTGTCTACAGAAACCTCCAAGGACTGCAGTTTGGGCTAACTAAGCAATCTGTGCATGGAAACACCAAAAGCTTCATTTTAGATAAGCATTTGTCTTTTGAGCTATTTCAAAATCATCTTCATTATCTGCCTGCTCATTGGAAAGGTGTCACTCAGTAGCTGATTTCTCAAGCATGGTGACAGATGCCTACTTTGAAATGCCTGCTGGATGGCCAATGCATCAGCAAGATGTTAAATTATGTTGTCATCTGGAGAGAAACACTAAGCTGCTAAACTAGCTGCTAAGACTGGCTGCCTAGTGACCTTTGCATAGAAATAGTGCTTCTACCCATAAACCTTTTAAGGTCATGGGATTTATTCCAGTTCCTCACAAAGGCTGACATTTAGCAAAAGTCAGGCACAACTCTGTACTGATTTTTGTTACCTAGGAAATGCCTCCCTTTGGTATCCGTTAGTATGGGTCAAACTAATGCAGACTGTAATGCCATTAGACCCAATAAAGTTTCAGAGCAAAAGGATTTCTAGTGCTGCTGATGGTGGACTTATACTAAGAATCTTTTTTTCCCTCATTTTGTTTAATATAGCTGCTCAAGAGAATTTATACCCTGACTACTCTGATAATCAATTTTCCTTAAAAATATAATGTTACACAGAAAACTAGGAGCTTGTTCTCCTCTCAGAGTCACTTTGGTATTCTGCTATTGGGGCAATAGCAAATATGTTTCACTTGCAAGAATATTGGTTGGAAACAAAATAGACACTACAAAAGTGCCTGTATGTAGCCATACTCCCCTACTGCTCAGCAACAATTGTTCCCCATCAAAAAGTTGCCCACCCACACTTTGTGTAAATTCTCCCAAATATGTGCATCAACTTCTTATGGGAGCACAGATTTGTATCCTGACACATGAGAGTATTAGAACTTTATTTTTTTATGACACAGATGATAACAGACCCCAAATACAGTGAATTGTGTATATACTAATCCAAATGCAAATGTTGCTGGAAAAATTGTACAGAACTTTTAAAAGTGTATAGAAACCTAAACATTATTTATTATTTTGTCACATATTATGTGCCCATTTAAAAAATAATGGCCCAACTGTTATTAGTGAAAGTTAATGTTAACATGAGAACCAAAGAGAGGCATGGAAGCCAGTATCTGTCAAAATCAAAATTAAGTTAAGTATATAAACTCAAAACACCAACAAATTACTTATCGACATACTTATTTCTCCTTTTTTTTTTTCCATTTCTCATCATTCTCAACAAATTACTTATTGACATACCTATTCCTCCTTTTTTTCTTTTCCATTTCTCATCATTCTCGGCGTTAGTTACTAGGTAATATGATGAAGCATATATAATTCAATACAGTTTGAATGGTTCTGAAGGGTCTGACCCTGAGTTTTGTACTGCTTCTGAGTTTTGTAATATTAGTGAATCAAACTGTGGACCACAAAAAAATATGTGCAATTGTAAACTCATGTGGGGTGCTTTATAGTACAGTTTGTAAAGCTCTATGTTAAATAGAAGACTAAAGTCATTGAATATCCTGGGATTAATATGTCTAATATGTGAAAAGATCTGATAAAAATGAATTTCAAACTCCACATATCTTCAGCATTGTTGATACATGGACTAAGATCACCTTTAAGCTTTATAAAAAAAAATATAAAGAGGATCTTCAAGAAAAATTGAAACTTTTTGTAATAAATCTCAGCCCAAAGTCATGTTGTGCACAAAATCCCTTCAAATACCTGAATATTTGGACCTGGAGATTTATCTTGGATATATTTTTAATAGATATTTTACCTTTAACCTAGCTCTATTCCCTATGAAATGTACTACATTATCATTTTTATAAACGGATCTATAAAATACCATGATTGTGTTTTATCAGATAAGCTTCCAGACAGTTTAAAATTTGTTCTTTGTATATTCTCCACATTTCTGAGAGTCTTCTGATATATAGGTTTGTGTCAACAAAAATCAATTATTGGAAGTAGTTAGAGAATATTAAATCTTCAAGCCTTCAGAGGGCTGGAGCACCATTCTTATGAAGACATTCTGAGAGACTTGGGGTTGTTCAACCTAGAGAAGAGAAGGCTCTTTGGAGACCTTACAGTAGCTTTCCAATACCTAAAGACTGCAGAAAAGATGGGGAGGGACTCTTATCAGGGAGTCCGGTGATAGGATGAGGGAATGGTTTTAAACTAAAAGAGGGAAGATTTAGATTAGAGATTTAGAAGAAATTCTTTACTGTCAGGATGGTGAGGCACTGTAACAGGCTGCCCAGAGAAGTTTTGGATACCCCTTCCCTGGAAGACCAGACTTGGATGAGTTTTTGAGCAACACGGAAAGGGGGTTGGTATTGTGTGATCTTTAAGGTCCCTTTAAACCCAAGCCATTCTATGATTCTATTATTCAGACTCCATTGAAGTGGAAGAGCTCTTAGAACCTCACTTCATGCCATTCTACATTACAAAATTCAATTTGTAACTTGTTTTTCCTTCCCTGTAAAGTTACTTATGGAATAAAGTTTTTGATTGTTTTTAATTAATGTATAGGATAGACAGATATTTGATAACAAGAAACACTGTACTCAAATGTGTATGCCCATTATGGTGTTATTTATAAAATGCATGCATCTGCCCATATGTTTGTTTATTTTATTTTTCTGCTCATACTCTACAAAATGCCAAACTGGGCAAAACGAAGTTTTATTAACTCTGAAACCATAGAAACAAATTCTCCTGATACAAATATAGATGTCTGATCTCTGAGAAAATCTAAGAAAAAATGGATGTTCAGCTATTTTGAACAGTTACAATTTCAGAAACTTAATCTACTTTTATGGTCATTCCATTGCAAAATATTTCTCCCAAAAAGCAGTTTTCACAGGACAGAGTATGTTATGCATGCACTCACAAATGGAGGAATAAACATGACTAATAATCTGGAAACTTAGTTTAAATTGTAATATCTTTGGAAATCATTCATCAGCACATTTCAAAATATTGACTGCTATACATCTAAAAATAAATCTAACGAGACCTATTGACTATTTTAGGTGCCATCACAAAACAAGTAGGTTTTGGACACCATTCTGCAAACTTCTTTACACTAATGGAGAACCTTGTGGAATTTACTAGCATTTTTGTAGACCTGCCATGCATGTGGATATGAAATGTTATCATGTGTCAAAATTAGTTTATTATGTAACTATTATCTGTTGCAGAAGGTGTGATTCAAAACCTTGAAAAGCAACAGAAAAATTGCTCCTCCTTTCAAAGAATTTATCCAGAACACAAGTTTAAGTTAAATATGCACAAATTCTGGTAGGAGAGGGAGGAGAAATTACTTCAGAAACTTATAACTTCCTCTTATACTTAAATGAAATGAAATTATTAGCATTATATATTATAAAATGCTTAAGTGAAATGAAATTATTTGTATTAAATATTTTAATATATCATAATATAAAATATTACGCATCTGAATGGGATAAGAACCTGTTAAAAATGGAATGCTAGTATTTTTGTTATAATAATTTTTATAAAAACCAAATAAACTTCAACAACTATATCTTTGTCTACAAGTCATGAATAGTATAAATATATTTGCCAAAATGAGGATCAAAGCAAAAATTACAATATCCTTTGTTAGTCTACTTTGAGTCAAATTCAGTGGCTTCTAAATGCAATGCTAATTTTTGCTTCTTCTAGCTGAATATTCTTCTATATTTGAAATTTCCTGTTTACTCCAATGAGGCAGTCATATGCCTCATATCTCCTCTTATCACCTTGTACAAGTCCGCTTTCAATTTTTATGGTTTCCAGTCTCTTTAAAAAGGGGATTTTTGTTGAAATTTATTCCTCCTGCTAAATCCTCATTAATTTCCTTTCTTTTAATCCAGAGCCAATACTGGAAACGTATGACTTGAGACTAATAGAGATTTATTGCTACTATTGCTTCCAGACCTCTTTTGTCAGCTTTTTTTTTTTTTTTGTCATCATTTGTTCTCTGTCTCTTTATGATCATTTACCAGACTTTTTATAACTATGAAATGTTAAAACTCTGAGGTTCAAGTACTCCAATACTTCAGAAATTAGGCAGAAGTTACAGAGCAAGGGAAAGTGATTTTAAAACTTAATCATTAGAAGAGCGATCATTTTTCATATTAAGGTTAGTCTAGCATAGCATCTTAGAAGTTAAACTCATACTATCACACATATTAATTTTGTGTCTTATCTTTATCTCATTTGTGCTAAAATTCATTGACCTTGTTTTGAGAACCAATCTTAAACAAACAAAAACCCAGCCCCCCAAATTAATATTTATGTTTAAAGGAAAAACTTTACACATTTTTTTTACTGCAGACATAAAAAGAGATTTATAAAAGCTGTTGAGGTGAAAGATAATATAAGTGTCCTAAAATGCTATAGGGTATGGGCAGAGATATTGTATGTTTTCATGAGTTGATAAGACCAAGAGACAAGTGAATCACCAGGAACAGGAATGGGAATAATCACCCATTGGAAATATAGGGGAACGTTCATGGTATTTCTATGTATGTACTTGGCTAAGAATAGGGAAAGAACATAACTGCTATAGAAAAGAGATAATATGCAGAAACCAGGGATTATTTTTTTTCTGCTAAGGGGTGTAGTTTTACGGTAAACAGACTTGAAAACAGTCTATAGACACAGCATGTCTCAAAAAAAAAGCTAGGGAGAAGCCCAGAAATCTCTGGGCCTTACAGAATAAGGAGGCAGATATGCTTTTTCCTGTCTTTTACCTCATTTGAGGGAACAATTGGATTGAGGGTTGACATTAGAGAAAAAATGAAGACTTTTATATTTATTGCTGCAGAATATTAAAAAAAGACAAACATTTACAAAGTTAAAGTCCATCAGTTAACCCACTTTATCTTGTTGCCATTCCAATTTCTCCAGCATGAAGGAAAAAGAATATTGGGGGGACAAAGGAGATTTATACACAAAGATGAAGCCAAAGCCTATGCAAAGATGCTATGTCATTAAATTTTCTTCTAAGTATATTATATACTACTGCTATACGGTACAGAATTATAAAAGAATAAAGTACTGATTTGTCCGAGTAATCTCAAACAAATAATCTGTCCCCATGCAAAATCAGACATCAGCGGCTCCAGACTACAACTGAAAATACCACAGTAGACTTTCCAAGGAGTGTGTGTAATGCCCAGAGATAATGTGTGCATGTTTCAGAACTTCTGATATTTCTCAATGCCTTTGGTTGTTATAGTTGTATGCTGTTTTTCATATTACTTCAGGTTTAAGCTAATTATTTTGTTCTCGACAGTGAAATTACAATAAATGAATGATTCTCTGTGGGACAGAATTAGCAGGTAATGACAAATTAGCATACTGCTATTACAAAAGTCTTCTTGTTCAGTTGTCTTTGTTTTAATGGTATACAGAAATTGAACAATGGAAAAGAGTCTTTATAGTAGTTGATTTCACTTCATTAATTAAAACTATTAATAAAACATTAATAAAAAGATTGTTACATTCTAATGTAACAACCTAATATTTGAGAATTTGAAATATATTGGCTTATGACATACTGACGGTTTATAATCAGCTTCAGAAAGACAATGCTAGAAATTGCAGAAAGCCTCATTAGTGGTACATTATTAAAGAGTTCTACATCTTAGAATTCACCTGTGATGATTTTGTAATTTCAAGAATATCTTCACTTTGCAATGAAACTGCCCAAAATTGTTTGCTAGTTTTCTTTGAAAGAAAGCTAAAACAAAGAAAACCCAGGAATGTTAATCTGCTAAATCTGTAATGCTTTGTTTGAGAATTTCTCATAATTTTAATATGATTGTATATGCCTGAATCTTTTCCAGTTACCTAGCTCGTTATCAATGGCAGATGAAAATGTTTTCAAAAGTTACAGAAAAAAATGCATTTGCAATATTGTAATAAAAAAGAGAAGTGTGGTGGAAGAAGTTTTGAAACATGAGAAACATTTTTTGAAGTTTAATTGTCAAATTACTTTTTCAATGTAGGAAATCAAAAACACAGAAAGGAAGAAGACATTATTAGATTTAAGCACTGGGAAAATTCTAATATGTTAATTGAGGTTTCAGTGCTGCAGGAAACAGAGAAAATTTATTTCTAAAGATTTTAATTTGTAGTCATATACTGCATTGAAATGCAACCAATGCACATACGTAAATACATTAGTCTTTTAATAGTCAAAAAATGTCAGTGAATGCATATCTCTGAGTATTTCAGGTGCCTTTATCAGCTTCAAGTCATTTAGCATTTAGAAAACTACTCACAAAGATACAGTAGTGTGTAGAGATAGGTACTTCTGATAAAGTACTTATGTAGGCATAAGTGCAAACATGCTAAGATTTTTTGCTTTACATTCCCAAATAAGGAAAATTATATTTAGTTTTAGTTTCCTAAATCAAAAGTGCAATGTTGTTCACTCACAAAAATATGAAAAAGATTTTTGTACCTAAGATGGCACACTTTATCCTGTAATGTTCAAGAGATTAAGACCATATGTATTCATATAAAACCTACCAGTCAAAAGCCGAAGGATATTTTCTAGAGAGATTTGTAAAGCTACTATCAGTATACAATGCCTAAAGATAACACATAAAGAAAAACTGGATAAAAATAAAAGCGATATTAAATGTGAAAATATGCAAATTTGCACAATATGGAAATAGCCTCATGTGGCTGTTTCCAAATAAGTTTTATAAAATTCATTTTTAACTTTCGATAAATTTCATTTATTTTCCCTGTACTGCCATGTACTAGCATTTCTTCTTCATCTTAATTAATTTCCCATTAGTCTCTTGGCTTCTAGAACTTTATTTTCTCCTTCTAATTTGCAATTTAGGGATATAACATGTATGTCTGAGGTCTTGCAATTAAAACAATTACACTCAGTCAACAGCCTTTTATTTCACTAACATTTAATTGGACAGCCCAGTGGTACAGAAGAAATGGACCAAACTACTAATTTGCAACCCAAAATTTACAATTTTTTTTTGCACCCTGTGCAACTCTACTTACAAAGCATCTATCATTATTTTTCATGGGTAAATGAAGATGTCAACGCAAACATAGAAATTTTTACTCACATATTGAGGTTTGCTGACCTTGTAGAAGTACCTTTTCTTGAAAATAGGATTTGTTTGAGCTATTTTTAAGTCTTTTTCTTTTATTGTAATGCATTTTAATTAGTCTTTTCCCTGGAAATAAATATGCATATAGTATCTGTTTACAAAAGATTTTAAAATTTCATATAATTTTCTGCTCATATGGTATTGAGAAAAATCAGTTTAGTAGGTTTGACTTGAAGAGTTGAAATTGATTTATGTTGCAGTGAATTAAATCTGTCATTTTTACTTGCATACAGTCACAAAACAATTTTCAAACTGAAGTTACACTACTTTTTTTCTCCCTTGAATAAGCTCAATATGTAGATGTGAATAGCAAAAATAACAACTCTCATCTGCCTTAGTTTTAATCACACTTCAGAAAGGTCACTATAATCTACAATGCTGGAAATCAAGTATGAGGTTGACCTGTACCAGTAGTTGGGCCCCCCTGAAATCATTAGCACATTTTAAACATTCTCAGGCAAGGTATTATCTTCAGACATATATTCAAGCCGATGTATTGTTATTTATGGTGCTTCTAAGAGCCTGCTCCACTTACATTTGTTATGCTGGAAAGTTGCAAATGTGACTCTTCATATTTGACTTTATTATTAAACTCTCAAAGTGTTTTTTTTAAGTATGAAATGATTTTTAGTTTGTTTGCTGTTTATGGTTGTACTAGTTTTTCTTCTTTTGAAACCTTAAATGACTTAGTCCTTAAAGTCTTCCTCTTGAAATCTATTAGCACTGGATCAATTTGATGTGCAAGTTATTTTAAATAAAAATAAAATTATAAAAGCCTAAAGTTTTTAGATTGAGTCATTTTTCTGCACTATATTTTCTTCTGAATTTTTTGTTTAAAATATGCCCAGTGAGGGTAGTGGAAAAGTATATTCCTATGTAATTGCTAAATACCAATACTAGAGTAAAAGCACCTCTGTTTTCTATGGGGGGAGGTAAAAAAAAAAAAAAGATTGATTCTTATAAAACAGCAACAATAACATCTATCAGAAGAATTAACCTAAACCTGAAAAAGTTTTATATTTCTTAAGAATAACACATTATTTACAATGCCTTGTAGAAGCATATAAAGGTATGCTCAGAAGCATTTAAAGTCAACCATTCATCTCTTTACTTTTGCTCTCATCTTTGGATGATACTAACTCACATTTTTTAATTTATTTTAGTGACAGGAACAAAAGGAGACTTCATGCTGTGCAAGGAGAGGCTGAGACAGTGAAGAAAGCATTCATTATTTAGAAGGAAAGAGGGCCAGGGAAAGAGCTTACTGCTGTGGGAAGGTTCAGAAAACTAAGAGCCAGATTCATCCTGAGGTACACAGAGGCAGAAAGAGAGGATGAAGCATGTGAAATCCCAGTGTGATATTAGAAATGTTTCACAGTGATGATACTCAAACCACCAAAGTGGATTGCTGAGAAAGGCTGGGATTCTCACTCCTTGGAGATACTGAAAAATCTGCCAGATGAAGCCAAATGTAACATAATATAAATTGGCCCTGTTTTGAATGGGTAGGTGGATGACGTGACGATGTGACCAGAGGTCCCTTCCTACCTAAATTACTATAATATTCTAGGAATTATCTACGAATTAGCACCAAGTAGGTGAGGAGTCTATTTGAATCAAATTTGAATTTGATTGGCTAGGAAATATTTAGACATAAAACTAAATATTCTTTATATAAATACAACCTCTGGGTATTTAATTCCCACCTTGAAACTGTTTTAGTAAACAGGTACCCTTAAGTGGCTCTTTGTTCACAAAACATTTCTTCTAACATTTAGCTGATTTTATTCTAAATCAATAAAAGGTATAGTTTCACTAGCATTAAAAAAAGCTAAAGACCAAAATAAACAAACAAACAAAATGATAAACAAACAAAAAAATCCAACCAAAACTACCAAAACAGAAATGAAAACCCCAACAGAAATAAACACAGTCTCTAGGTGCTAAAATATAATGGCTGAATTTTAAGAGTTTACACGTCATCTTAGATTTGCAGTTAGTAGAGAAAAATCAAATTTACACATTGTGTATCTGGATTTGATTTATTAAAAGACTTAGTAATTAATGACCTATTAATTTAAACCAGTAAACTACATATGTTCTATCTGCTTGGGTAGTTGCTTTAGTAGGTGGAGGAAGGTGACAGTAGGTGTCAGAATTCAGCATCCATTTGCAACCTGTACTGGGAGCAATATGAAAAGCAGAAATGGGATTTGGTTTTTAAAAGCAAGTTGTATTATACCTTTGAATATATCCCCACCAATAAAGAAAAGATCATGGATGCCCTTGACAAGACAGGTAAGATTGTTGAATTACCAATTAGAAAAAAGAATCATGACTTACAGAATGGTAATTCAGTGACAAAAACTATGTGATTTATTCTTTTTTTAAACCAGTGTTATAATCGATCACAAGATAAATGCCTTCTTTGGTGCATTTCTGAATGAATACTTCTTCAGATTTCACAGGTCAATTGCTAGTAGAACACTGAAAGCTGCAATTAAAATGGATTGGCAAAATGGGGATGGAGAATGTAACTATCATAATTACTTTAAATTCTGTTTTTATTTTTTTATAAGTAGTCTGTGGAGCTAACATAGTTAATCTTACACTACTTACACTACATAAATTAACTTACACTAATGTAAATTAACAACAATTAAAATAAAAGTAGTGCTATACCAGTCAGTTTGACATTACACTAAGTAACAAGCATATTCTTGTAGCACTATCTTCTAAGAACAACTATATATGGCTTACAAAAGATTAGTGATCCAGAAACATAAGAACTATGCTTCCTTTTATTTGTACATGAAGACAGATGCCGAAACAAAGACTGCAGATACTTAAATGTTGCATGCAACTAGCTGCTTTTTTTTTCTTTTCTCTCAAATTCATTTATAATCAATGAAAAAAGTTCAAACATGTGAGTGTAAACATCGACAATGGATACATGAATAAGATGATCACGTAAACCCGATTTCCTTATAAAACCAAGTTAGCTGGGGCTGACATAAAAGGCCTACACAAAATAATGTGGATTGCAGTAATACACAAATAAAGACAAAAAAGGCAGGGAAGTTTGAAGTAGAAACCATACAGAGGGATGAATAAACGCTTAAAAGTGGTCAATGTGTCTAAGACTTTTAAGATTATTTAACTTGTATAAAGCAGTGATCCTATAATATATATAAATTGCAAAAATAGATGGAAACACAGGAGTAGCTGAACAAATTGCATGTAGTTTATTAATGAATTTCACCTCAGTCTTTTTGCAAGATGTTTACAGTCAATGCAATATTCAAAAACATTAATTATTTCAAGCAATCTGTGAATGGAAATATTTGTGACAGGGGTCAAGAGATGCTGCTAGGTAAATAACAGCTTTGAAAATGGTTCATATTTTAAAATATGCATTAAGAACTTAGACTTTTATAGCTCTGATAGCTTTAGAATAGTCTCCTTTTTCTGGAAAAGATCTCTATGATAATCTGACAAACACTGGGAGAAAAAGCATAATGTTGTGTTAGAATAATATGTCGGCGTTATAGTCTTCAAAAAAGTAATTTTTCTCATATTTCATCTGAGAAACTTGTAAATTGCTTCTGAAAACAAACACTGTTGTTGTCATCAGACTTCTTTCTTGTCTACTCTAGAAAAGCTACATATTCGCTAGTTGAATCAGACAAGCATTAGATACTGTATTTTATATTGGAAAACCACATTTATTATTACCAAATTTTCAATCAGAGAGAAATCAGTATTTTTTTTTAGTTTTGTTGGTTCAGCATGTCGTGTCATTTACATTGATTAATCTATTCACTATGTATTGAAGATCATGTAGAGGAAGAATGAGGTAGATTTAAAAGACATCTCAAAGAGGTGTCTTTTAAAAATCATCCTCATTGAAAAACTAAGGACGTGTGGGCTGGATGAGGGGATAGTGAGGTGGATTGAGAACTGGCTGTGTGACAGGACCCAAAGGGTAATGATTAATGGAGCACGTTCAAGCTGGAGGCCCGTAGCCAGTGGTGTTCCCCAGGGGTCAATACTTGGTCCAGTCCTATTCAACATATTCATCAGTGACTTGGACGAGCAGACAGAGTGTATCCTCAGCAAGTTCACTGATGATACCAAACTGGGAGGGGTGGCTGACACCCAGGAGGGCCGAGCTGCCATCCAGTGAGACCTAGACAGACTGGAGAGCTGGGCAAGGAAGAACCTCATGAGGTTCAACAGGGAAAAGTGTAGGATTCTTCACCTGGGGAAGAAGAATGTTAGGCACCAATACAGGTTAGGGGTGGCAATGCTGGAGACAAGTTCCAAAGAGAAAGATCTGGGGGTCCTGGTAGACAGCAAAATGGCAATGAGCAAGCAGTGTGCTCTTGTGGCCAGGAAGGCCAACGGAGTCCTGGGCTGCATAAGGAAGAGCGTGGCTAGTAGGTCAAGGGAAGTCATTCTTCCCATCTACTTGGCAGTGGTGAGGCCACAACTGGAATACTGCATCCAGTTCTGGGATCCCCAGTTCAAGAGAGACAAGGAGCTATTGGAGAGAGTCTATCGAAGGGCAGAAAAGATGATTCAAGGATTGGAGCATCTCCCTTATGAAGAAAAGCTGAGAGAGCTGGGACTTTTTAGTCTGGAGAAGAGAAGGCTGATGGGAGGTCTTATTAACGCCTATAAGTATTTAAAGGGCAATTTGAAGGAGGATTAAGCCAGATTCATTTCAGTGGTTCACAATGACAGGATGAAGGTTAATGGGCATAAATTGGAACATAGGAGGTTCCACTCGAATATGAGAAAAAACAGGTGGTGACGGAGCCCTGGAACAGGCGCAGGGAGGTCATGGAGTCCCCTTCTTTGGAGATTTTCATGTCCCAAGTGACATGCTCTATGTCCAGCAGGGGAGTTGGACTAGATGATCTCTGTGGTCCCTTCCAACTCTAAAAAATTCTGTGAAATTCAGTGAAAATTCAGAGAGTGACTTTGCTTTGTGCAAATTGTCAAATGCTTGTCCTATAAGGCAAAACTAAAGAGTTTTTGCTGTGAAATTGTTTTAGGTTTTACCTTTGCATAATGCTTGTTGAGTGTTAGCTACATGTTATCATGTTATTCATTTGATCCTTGTGCTCTCAGTTTGAATTTTTATTTTATTTTAAATCTGGGATGTTAGTTGTCAAGTTAAAAGTATAAGAGCGATTTACAGATACACCAGATCTGAGAGTTCTAGATAACAAGCTTTAAAAAAAAACACCTTAAAGAGAAGGGTTTAAATAGGAAATTAGGTAAAATGAAAAGCAAAGGGGATCCCTTGGGATTACCTTAGGCAAAGCCTCAGCTTACCCTGTTTACATGAATCCTCTGTCACCTGCAGAGGGACTGTACTACGCAGATGTCCCTGGTGCTTTGGGGTCATCCTTCCACTGATACACATTCCGTCTCTGCCCTTCATAAATATTCTCCTTTTCTCTTTTCTTAAAATAATTCATTTTCTTCAGGCAAGGACAGGAGACAGAGTTTCTAACCTTACACCTTTCTTATACATACAGTACAAGATAGCAAAATAATCTCAAAGCACATGAAAGGGCCATGTAAATCATGATGTTCCCACATGACCCAGAAAGTTTGGCCTCTTGAGGCCATTCCTCATGCAGGGTGGCTGTGAGCCTGCTGGTGGACACAACTGGCTGGAGACCAACAGGACAGAGAACCCAACCTCATTCCTGGGGAGATCACTTCCATCAAATGTAGAAGCAGAATTCTATGGCCCAAGAAATAGGTGGGCCACACAGTACGAAGGTGGCAGGTGTGCGAGTAGCCATGCCCTGAAGTAGCAGAGGAGGAATTTGAACTCTTCCCTATCTCAGGGTAAAAAGAGGATCATTAGCACACAAAGTTCTTTTTCATGTCCTGGAACACCTAATTTAGAAATACTGCATATATTTAGAAATAGAACTTACAGACAAACCCAAGTACATGGATGCAAAGAAGTACCTGGACCTTGCTTGCAGATGTCAGATTAATATACCTTGCTAGGTACTGATTTCAAAGCACATTTGAGGCAACTTTTTGCTTGTCATTTCTTCTAGCGGTTTTTCCGTTTTACTGTATGGCAAAGTAGCTGAGATCTACATCTCTGGAGACTATGTAGTCCAATCCCCTGCTCAAAATAGTATTGTCCAGATCAGGTTGCTCTAGATTACATCCAATTCAGTTTTGAGTATCTCCAGGGATATAGATACCTCACTCTTCCTGGGCAACATGTGCTTAAGTGTAATCACAGTTACAGTAATAATATGTTCTCTACATTCTTATACAGTTCTCTGAAGTATATTTTTGTTGTAGTTTAGTTGGTTTTATACTTTTGAGAAAGAATGTTTGACCTTCCAAATATAAAGAATGAAGCACTCCTGTGTTTATTCACCATTGACCAGATATAAGAAATAACCAATAAAGTCCAAAGTACATGTACAATGGTACAAAATGAAAACAGTCCAAAGCTTGATTTTGAAAGTGAACGGAAATACAAAACTTTGGTCTTTATTTGTCCAAAAAAGTAGATAAAAAATTTTCACTCAAATAGTTTTTTACTCAAAATAGTTAAATACAACATGGTTTTAACGCAACTTGACTGCAATGAAAACTCTGGAGACATACTATCCAGCTGTGGGGACCATTGATCTGACTATTTATTATAGATCTTTTCAAAAGTCTGGTTGAAGTAGAGATCTTGCGAAAAATTTCATATAGGTCAGATTTTCAAAAGCAAAATGGTATCTAAAAATGAAGATAAGCACCTGTTTGGTTTTTCAAAAGTACTTAAACTACTTGCAAATTTGGAAAACTACTTAAATCTACTGTAGTTAAATATCTGACCTTCATGGAATGAAAAGTCAGAGTAATCTTAGTCAGCCATAAGATAAGTGCTTGCTCAGCATGTGGTTTGTGATTATGCTGGTGGACCAAGAGTACTTCCCAGCTTCCAGTGTCATAGAATCATAGAACCATAGAATCATAGAATCATTGAATGGTTTGGGTTGGAAGGGACCTTAAAATCATCAAGTTCCAATTGACTTGCCATGGGCAGGGACACCTCCCACCAGACCAGGTTGCTTAAAGCCCCATCCAGCCTGGCCTTGAACACTTCCAGGGATGGGGCATCCACAACTTCCCTGGGAAACTTGTTCCAGTGCCTCACCACCCTCACTGTAACAAATTTCTTTTTAGTATCTAATCTAAATTTTCCCTCTTCCAATTTAAAACTGTTCCTCTTGTCTTTTCACTACACTTCCTGACAAAAAGTCCCTCCTCAGCTCTCCTGTAGGCTCCCTTCAGATATTGAAAGTCCACTATAAGGTCTCCCTGGAGCCTTCTCTTCTCCAGGATGAATAACCCCAGCTCTCTCAGCTTGCCCTCACTGGAGAAGTGCTCCGTCCCTCTCATTACCTCCCGTGGCCTGCTGGCCGTGGTTCTCTTGACGCAGCCCAGTTGGCTTTCTGGGATGCCAGTGTACATTGCCAGCTCATGTTAAGCTTCTCATCCACCAACACCCCCAAGTCCTTCTCCTCAGGGCTGCTTTCTAGCCATTCTTTGCCCATCCTGTATTTCTGCCTGGGATTGCCATGCCCCCGGTTCAAAACACTACACTTGTCTTGATTGAACTTCATGCGATTTGCATGAGCCCACCTCCCAAGCCTGTCCAGGTCCCTCTGGATGGCATCCCTTCCCTCCAAGGCATCGATTGCACCACTGAGTTTGGTGTCATCAGCAAACTTGCTGAGGGTGCACTCTACCCCACTGTCCATGTCTCCAATAAAGGTGTTGAACAGCACTGGTCCCAGTATGGACCCCTGAGGAACACCACTCATCACTGGCTGCCAATTGGACATTGAGCCATTGACCACAACCTTTTGAGCGCGGCCAGCCAGCCAGCCAGCTCCTTATCCACCGAATGGTCCATCCATTGAATCCATGAATTTCCAATTTTGAGACCAGGATGTTGTGTGAGACAGTGTTGAACGCTTTTCACAAGTCTAGGAAGATGACATCTATTTCTCTGCCCTTGTCCACCAAGTGTATGGCAATATCATAAAAGTGTCAGTATCACCAACTTTGTCAGGCACGATTTGCCTTTGGTGAAGCCATATTAGCACCTCCAGATTTCCTCCAGTCCTACTCTAAGAAGGCAAAAGCCCAGAACTCCTTGAGGGTACATCACCTGGCCCCGTTAAATAAGTCCTGCAAGTAAACAGAGAGAAGTATTTAGAGAACAACTCCATAACAAGGATCAAAGTACAAGGAAGATAATAAATTGAAAAGAGAAAATAGTACAAACTTTTTCTGAATTTGTCTACTCTATTTATTTATTAAAGTCTTTATGTTATCTTGTTGTTCAAGTTCTAAGGTTATGTGAATAACCTTGCAGACCCTGACTTAACATCTACATTGACAAATGGTAGTTACATCAGTACAGGATCAGAATACATTCCTGAAAATAAGAAAGATATAACTCTTTATTTGGATGTTAAATTTCCGCCTTGAAACCAAAATAAATCCAATTAGTATTTTAAGCAGATTCTGAGACTCACATACATAAAGCTTACACAGACAAAATATTTTTCCTCTTAAGAGATGTAAGATCACAATGCTGTTATTTGTCCTCTTCTCTGCATAGAGCACCCAACCAGCAATTATTTTATGTTTCTCCAAGTTGCTATCTCAAAAGATGAAAGCTGAACTGTCCTGTTAACACACTACTGTAAAAAATTACTTTAGATGTTAGCTTTCTGCAGGTTGGCAACCTTTCTTCTTTTGAGATATACCACTTTACTACCTGTGATAAATTATACTAAGATTATTTTTTTTTTTCTCTAAATCACAAGCACTAAATCAAATTAAAACATAAAATCAGCAGCAAGGTTGGCAGAACTTTTTTGCATTCTTTCAGCTAGATGGTTTTTGCAAGGTTTTATTGGGTTGCTCCTTACTCTTGCAATAATTAATTTTTTTTAATTATACCCAAAAAGTTGAATGGTGTACTTTTTAAAACTTTAACAGGCTGTGAAACCTTCAGTCCACCCATCCCCAGATACATAATTCTACAAACACACACACCTTTCACAGGAACATGATCTATTGCTCCTTTACTCAGGATAGATTGAAAGAATGCATGCTTCTGGTTTGATTTGGTTTTGCTAATTGATATCTCCACAATTTTTCTTGTCACCACAAGATTAGTCTTTGAGGAAATAGCAAAAACTTATAATTAAGAGTATAATTATTGGTTATTAAAACAAAAAAAACCCAAACAAACAACCACAAAACCAACAATAAGAACACATCACAAAAACACCAACCCACAAACATATATGTATTAGTCTTTTACTTTAGTTGGCTCAGGGAAAAATCTATAAAACTGAGATTACTTTGATTCTTCTCAGCTGAACTGCCCCCCACTCTTTTTCCCTTGTTTTCTTTGTTTTTGATGTCTTCAAATAACCTCAAAAGTGTTCCCATTCATAAAAACTTACAGAAGTATTTGGCCTCACCTTTTTTGCTGTTATGTTCTTCAATTGCTTTAGAAAAGTGGGCTTTGTAAAAATAAATTAACAGTCCTAAAAATACATTTATAGATTTCCTCAGTGTGGGTAAAGATAGGAACATTTTTCATCTGGAAGTGGGTCAGGAGAACTGAACAATTTACTGTCAAATCAAAACAAATAGCAACACAAAGAGAATTTTTCTGTGTATTCAGACTATGGTAAAAATTGTTACAATTAAATCATTTACATGCTCCTACATTATTATACAATAGCAATGTTTAGACTAAAAAAACGCATGTATAAACCTGATTACATGTTGTTGTAAATGCTGGACTTTGTGCATGTTTAGTAAATAAGTAAATTGATCAATTAAGTTATACTTGGCAAAAGATAAAAACAAATAGAAAAATAATAACATGTAAAGTGGAATTTTATTTCTTGGGCTGGTAGACACTAGTAGCATGTTTTATTGCATGCACCTCTCATGTGACACACTGCCTGATTAAAGAAATCTGTGTTTAGGCTTTTTTGGTTTATCAGAGCTGAGTTGTTCCTCTGTCTGGAAAAGATGGGGTTAGAAACACTCTGATGGAGCCAACTAGGTTTTTTCTCTATTCTGAGCTGAAATTGTAGCCTGCAGTTGCTGTGGCAGTGAGACAGCTATGACTGCCAGTGGCAAAGGCAGTCCATACTTGGAGCATTTGTTATCACTCTATCTCACTTTTTGTATTACATATTTATCCCGGTCTCATAAGACTTGCTTTGTTACTGGAGTGGGAACTAAGGGAGAAATACTTATATCTTTTCTTCCTATATACACACTGCTTAAGTTTTCTTATGAGAGCTTTTGGTTTTTTTGTAGTAATTAATTTATTTAAAGGACTCAAGGAAAATATTACGTTGAGCTTTTCAGTCCCTTGTCTTATCACTGTATGGGAGCACTCAGCCAAACCTGTTTCGGAGCACAA
>BJBW01014667.1:0-37175 GCA_004320125.1 Scolopax mira
GCTGTCCAGGGAGGTTGTGGAGTCCCCTTCTCTGGAGATTTTCAAGACCCGACTGGATGCAGTCCTGAGAGGCATGCTCTGACATGCTCTGGGTGGTCCTGCATTGGCAGGGGAGTTGGACTAGATGATCTCTATGGTCCCTTCCGACTCCAAAAATTTCAGTGATATTCAGTGAAAAAAGGCTTCCTGATTCAAATCAAAATCTACCTATGGGCTTTGTTACACATTAAATTTCCAAACAGAATTAACAAACCAATTCAGTTACATCTTTATAAATGTGGTCAATCAGCCCTATCTAGCATGGTGCTAGACAACCCTCATTAAACTCCTGTCTGCCTCTGCAGGTAGGATTCTCTTCCAACGTGTACCATCTTGCATTTGTCAGCCATTTATCACCGTCACACTGATGATCTGCCGAAAGAGATGTGAAGGCCCAACTAGCAACCATTCATTTGGTGTTTGTTACATGTTCACTTCACAGCTGAAGTATAGAAATCAAAATCAGAAAAGCGTAACGAATTTCTCGATTAGCTTAAGATGGACATTGCCTTTCTGGTTACCCTGAGGGAGAGAAGTACTTGTTTGGGAAGCAAATGAAAGCACATCAGGTCTAACACCAGTGGCAGGGCAAGACCAAGCTAACACACAGAGAGGTTCAGGCTGATAAAAATAGAGGCACAGTCTGTTAACCCAAACCCAGAAACACATAGATGAAGTGCATAAGGAAAACTAGCCAGGAGAGGGGTTTAAAGGAGGAGGTTTCATGGTCAGAATATAGTGTTATGTCAACAACAGACAGTTAAGATATTAACAGGAGTATTGAAAGTAGGGGAACTGAGTCCCAAGCATTAGTGAGGCAAACAACACTTGGCTACTGCAGAAAGGTGGTTTGAGGAACTAACACATGAGAGAGGACCCATAAAGGAAAAGAACTTGTGGAAAATGAATCTAGGAGATGGTCAGAGTCTGAACAGGAAGCCTAACTGTTAGAAAGCAGCAGTGAGCATCTGAGATGTTACTCTGGTTTAGGACAGTCCATTACACCTGTACCTGTACCTGCAAGGAAGCAGAGGCAGGCACAAGGCTGCACATCCAGCAGCAGCACTTGCTGTCCTCGAGTCGGCAGCAGGAGCAGACTGACAGACGTCAGACTAGTGAGGTTAAACCACAACTGTACAACCAACCCACACACAGCTCAGGATTTAAGCCACTTCATTGGTAACAGAAATAAACCAACTACCTCTTCATTTGCCAGAAAAGGGAGGTGGAAAACGTTGGGAAGATCTAAGCTTCCCATGTGGAGTAATGCAGAAATTTGATACTGAACATAAACATGCTGGAGTTGAGAGAAGTGACAATTTTGCAAGCCTTCAAAATTATAGTATTGTCTATTAACAATCTTTCATCAGACAAACATCAAAAAGGAGACAAGGGATTGCTGAATGTAGGAAAGGCAACTTACAGATCCCAGCGTGGTATTTCAAAGTGCTAACGCTGTGTTTGTGAGCCTTGTACGTTTGGATTCGCTCCCCAGTGTCTACTAACCAGCACTTCACTGTCCTGTCCGCGCTTCCCGAATACAAATGCCGATTCACTAGCTGAAGGGAAGAGAAAAAAAACCATCAGCAATAGTCTCTCAAGCACATTCGTGAGAGAACTGCACTGGAGTGACTCACACAAAGTCACGGTTTCCAGCTCAACAGCCTGTTACAAAGAGCAACAACTACACCTTGAAAGAGAGGGATGGTGAGCAAAACCAACGTTGCAGTCATCACCATCGCCTCTCCCATTGACTTCTGGGCCTTAAAAACAGCTCCCACCTTTCAGTGGATTAAAAACTTAGCCTATTTTGGTGGTGCAAGCAGGCAGGACTTCAGTGAGCTTAACCATGCTAACCCTATTTCCATCATTACTTACATTAATACAGCCCCAAAAAAAACCCCAAACCTGCAGTGTAGCTTCTGCAAAGCATGTATGACTGCAGGGGTGTTGGACTAGATGACCTTTGAAGGTCCCTTCCAGCCCAGATGATTCTGTGATTCTATGACAAGAACTCTCATCAGATTGTTTCAGAACACAAAACTTTCAGGACAATTCTGAGTAACAAAAAAAGTAAATTAAAAATAAAATTCTATGCAAAATAAACAAGGATTTAACACGATCACTCTGCACAATGTTACTATTTGGAAACACTAACTCTTCCTTGAAACTGTGTTTCCACGAGTCTTTTTGGACTGTTACCAAACAATTAAGTAGTTAACTATCCTTACAAAGGTTTCTGAACATCTTCAATCAGAGTGTTTTCTGCTGTGCATTTAGAGCAACTCTGCCTATAAATCCCAAAGAATGGTGCCTCATCACACCCATTGTCCTGCACGCTGGTTGAACTCACTAGTGGTGGAGATGGTTTGGGTTTTATTTCACACAGACCCGACAGAGAATGGCAGAGGGAAGGGCTGCGGATGGGAAACTGAAACAGAGGGAAAATAACCAACCTGGGCAAGACTACAAAACCAGCCAATCCACAGAAATAAGCTATCCGAAACCTGGCAGCTCCACAGGGCAACCCTCCACAGAGAAAAGAAAAATCTTGCTTTCTATGTCCATCTCACAAACTAAGGTTTTAACAGCCATCATTTTTTGAAATGTCACACCCTATTACTTTTAAGCTGTTCTAGCAATTGAAATTACATCTCAATGAGGAAAGAGAAGGAATAACCATCAGCACTAAAGAAAACTGAGAGCCATCCAGTTAACCTGACCTTTAATTTCCAGGCTCAACCTGAAAGGGCACAAAGAGCATTGCCACATTGCACCTGCTAAATGGAAGAGGTTGCTTTGAGTTGAGACCCTGCTGCATGGCTCTTGGCTAAGTCATCACATTTCTTTTTCAGCCACCTCTCTAGCAGCACCAACCCACTCACTGAGCAAGGGAAAACACTAAGTTACAGCCTCCTGCAGGTAAATGCCACTCTGCCTTAATGGTACATCACATGACACTGCTTCATTTCTACATTTAGGTGGGCGTAGAAATGTTGAAGTGAAACAGAAAAGCTGCAACTTGCCTGGATTTGCTAATTTGCTAGATATAAAAATGTGTTAAACGACGTGGGCTTACTCAGGTAATTTATAGCACCAGGATCATAAGAGCCATAAAAGCTTCCGATGCCCAGTCAGAGGTCTGGAGAGCTGCCTGACACCAACCACCTTCATTAAAACAAAGCCTTTGAGCTGCCCAGGCTGCTGAATAATATATTAATATGCACCTTCCTCCCCCTCACCAGTCTGCACACCTTATTCTCAGCCACACATGGAAACAGAAATGCTAACAGGTTAAACAATCTACGGGGTGTCACAGACTACACGGGCAGTGCAGCCAACAGCAAACCCCAGTGCAGGCTCCGACTGTCACACAGCCTCTCAGTTCCATGACATTTTTAAAACACTGAGCATGAAATAGCTATTAGTGGAGAAATCCATCAAAAGCTATTAGCTTGAGCTGAATTTGCAAATCAGATCTGCCTCAAGTGATACGAGGCAGATCATCTCATCTAAATTGATGCAGATACCTACAGCTAAGATAAGTCTCCTTACAGTCACTGCAGTCTAGGGCACGATTCATCTCATCCTGAAGCAGATCACACCTTAAAATTCACTGTATCTCCCCCTGACAAGGACAGCCCTCTCAGTTGTAGCTATCTACATCAATTTAGGTGAGATGACTCCTCCTTCACTTGACTAAAGACAGGTCTAGTTTACAACTCCAGCCTAAACTACAACACTGCAGATATCTATTTTTAATCAAAGTAACAATAATTATCACACACTGTTCCCCTAGCCAAAACACCTTATAAGCAGGCCCCACACTCTGTGTAACACAAAATAAATAGCTTACCTACGTTATAGATGGGGAACCACGATATAATGCAACGAAAGTCCATCCAAGAAAGGACTTGGAATTTATAGCATAAATATAACAGCCAACAGTATGGGTCCTTGGATCCTGTAATCCTTTTTCTTAAGTCATGACTCTACTGAAAGCCATCTAACAGTTCCCCTGCCCACTGCCAGCCGAGTGCACTGATTTCTGGTTAGGTCACCCTCTGCTGGCTCTCCCTCTAGGACCTTTGCTAACTTCCTTACACCAGCTTGGCTTCTCCTATCAAGGGCTTATGGGATTCTCCAAATGGGTTCCAACCTCCTCACCCTCAGAGGCCATTTAACCCAGATCTACCAGTTCTGTTAAACTACTGGGCAAAATAGTATGTTGCCCTCCTTCTTGTCATACTGGATGAATAAAAGCATCCACAGTACTGTTCCTTGGGTTAAACATTCCTGCTGACACGTTCAGCTCAGCGGATCAGGCCCCTCTCAGGAACTGGACAAAAATATACTGACTTCTTCACCAAAATGTGAGATCACACTGCAGCTTTGGTGGGAGTTAAGCCTCACTGCTGCCAAGACTGGCGCCCATTTTGTGCATAGGCATCCAGGCACAGTCACTTTCAGCAAATACTTGTGGCTTAGGTCCCCAGATCCATAATTACTGGGCTTTTCCAGTCTAAAGTCTTCAAACCCATACTCAATTCCATAGGTGCCGGTCCTATCCTTATTTTTTAAAAAAATATATATTTTTTTATTATTTAGAAGGAAAAATGTAAAACTTCTCTCAATAGATATTTCCAGATATACCCAAGTCTGTCGACTCTTGGTTTAAAAATTATCAGTAGGAACAGTTATATATTTTAATCTGCAAGTGCCTGGAGAAGCAGTGATATTTTCAGAGCTGTATTTTCCTTGGCTGCCTTTCGAGCACTTTCTTCACTTTGGCTATCTGCCCAACAAAGTTCCTGACAAGAAAACGAGTGGCAAGGCAAGGACACCCGGAGCAGAGCAGACAACACACAACAGATCTGCAGCTCAGATACTAACGAGCTGAGTGGCCATTTCAAACCCAAGAAGCTTCAAAAGAATTAAGAACTCAATGCCTGTCAGATGCTCAGTTCTAAAGCCTCAGCCAGACAGTGAAAAAAAAAAAAAAAAAGCCACTGCATTGATATCTGTATTTCTGGACTGTTAATTTTTCTCATTACTCTGAGGGACTTTGCTTTGAACCTGATAAAACACCAAGACACATGAATGGAGGAAATTTGTCTTAATCCTTAGGCTAAAGTACTGTAAATGTGCCATTCCGTGAAAAAGTTCAGTCAGACTTGCTTGTGAGTAGCAAAGTAACAGCAGTAGCAAAATACATGTTGCAAACACTGAAGTAGTTAGGGTTTCACTGTTTAAAAATGTCAGTTTTATGCAAGTCTGACCTTGGTTGTACCCCTTAGACACACCACAGTTTGAATGAAATAAAAATGCCTAGGGTAGGTCTTTCAAGACAATCGCAACCCTATTGCTTCACAAGCTGGGCTGAGCTGAATATATGCAGCAGCTTAAGACAATTTCCACCTTCCTGAATGCCAAAAAATATCTGCAGAAGAGCTGTTTAGCAGGTATTTCAACCTTATGGAAATGGGCTTTGCTCTTCCAATTAACCTTTGCTATAAGAAACAATTTAACATTCATTCAAGGAGAGGCAATTGGCTCTGCACACAGATGTGGATGTATGTTTTTTCTGAAGGTCACTGCACTCAGAGTGGCTCCCAGGAACTTCATGACAAGTTCCCATCAGGAAGCACATTTCCCCTTGCCATCTTAGCCTTCACATGGGGCTCAGTATTCCTACGATCTGCCAGCTGGGTCTTCTGTTCACAGCCACTTTTAAGTTAAAAATCACCAACTTAGACCAATCTCAAGTTACAACTATGTAAGCCTTCAGCCGAGTTAGACTTTCAGGATCCCATTCAAACCACATTCATTTTAACAAGCTAACGAATTCCCCCTGGGCAAGAAATTGTTTGGGTTTTTTGTTTTCTTGGTTTGTTTTTTTTTTCCTGAGAACGGATCTAGAATGAGATCTCTGGTCTAGCTGTTAGAGAACATTTTTCAACTTCTTTACTGCAGCTCGAAGTCTGCAGAAACATGTTTCTTTCTACAGGTGTTCATATTCCTCTATTTCACATCTTCATCCTCTGATGAATTATGCAACAAATACAAATTGAAAAAAAAAAAAAAAAAAAAAATA
Organism: Scolopax mira; assembly: GCA_004320125.1. NCBI lineage: Eukaryota > Metazoa > Chordata > Aves > Charadriiformes > Scolopacidae > Scolopax > Scolopax mira. The sequence goes on from BJBW01014667.1 coordinate 6,134, forward strand.
TGTGCACATAATTAATTGGTGTGACAAGAAAAAAAAAATTATCTGTCCCTGTGATCACAACAGTTAAGCATATAAACAGAGCTGAGGCAATGGCTTTGTTTAAAGCATTCTTTTCTTCTAGTCAGATTTAAAAGGCAACTAAAGAGAATGCTCCAAACAAAGGATCTTTTGCAGGAAAAGCAGAAGCAAGTCTTTGCCCACTCATGTTCATTTAAAACTCTTTTTGCAAGAACAGAGGTTTTTTGCAAGAATGTCTGCTATAGGATCCAAGCTAAATTCCAAGCTGGATCATTTCTCACTGCCAATTTTTGGCAGCGCAATCTTGATAAATACTCAGAGGCAGAACAATCAGCAAAGGACAAAGCAATCCTTGTGAACAGTTTGCAAAGCTGCTTTGGAGACATTTAGTTTTTCTACACACACAAGTAAATATTTAAGTCAGGGTTATTCAGCCTATTGCAGGCAGTCACATTAATGAAAATGTATGTTTGATTATTAATTGCAAATACTGGACTTTAGCCAGGCTTGAAATTTTGAAGTGGAAGAACTCACATGCATTGTGTGACTATGCTCAGCCCACCCCTGCTTTTTTCCCATCACTTCCTATAAAAGTCTCATCGTTGTCTCCTTTCAGGGAGAACTAAAAGCAGCTGCTGTCCCAGCCTGCCATCTATCAATGCACTGCAGAGAAACAGTGAGGAGCTCTGGCCACACCACTGCTAGTTACCCAGCCTGACTGTTGAGAGTGAAGCCATCAAAGCCACCAAAGCACCTCAGCATGCCGTGATTCCTGCTGCAGATACAGTGTCCCCTGGCAAATTTTAGCTAGTGGAAGGACAAGAAGAGTGGTATTAGAAGAAGCTGGTACCTGCAGCAGAACTACTTTGACAGTAGAGCACACGCAGTCAGTTCAACTGGCAAATCACCTTCAACAGACTGACTCCAGGACAGCCAGGCAAGCCCTGGGGAATATCTGAGCAGCTGCCCCTCTTCACTCCACCACCCAGGAACCCAGGACCACCAACAATGGTGGAAAAGGGAAAGCTAAAAGCCCACCAATGCTTTCTGTTCTGCCATGCTAGATTAGAGTTGCTTTCAGGCTCCTCTAGCTCATGCTAGCTGGCAACACCACCTAAAAGATCTCAGAGCAACTGAAGAACATTCAAAACCAGAACATGCCTCATGACATCACCTATGGCTTTTCACATGCCAGCACTGCAGGAAGGAAGTGGAAAACACAGGTGTGTTTTATGGATAACTACCCAAAAATGCTCCTTCAAGAAGGTCCGGGAATTTCCATTCACTGCTACAGCAACACTATTGGTATTTACTGGAAAGTAATGGGAGAAGACTGGAATAGTCCAGACCTAATTTGCAGCTGTTTAGAACATCCTGGGGCATTGCTTTTAATAACAGTACTTTTTAAAGTTGGGGAAAATATGGTCTCAATATCCAAATTTTACTGATCTGTGTCCAGGATGAGAGATCACACTGAGCATTTCTCAAACTTTTTGAAAGGTCACCCTCCCTTAGGGATCTTTATTTGAATAAATAAAATGAAAATAAGTCTTTATTTTTTCCCTTTATTCCCAAGCATTATACCACCCAGAGAATAGGTAACTATCTTTAATTGCTGGTAACAGCTCAGCTCTTCCAGGACAAGGGAGTGAAAGATCTGATGTAATTAGCAGCTCACATCTGCCCAGAAGAAAATGAACTATTCTCAACAATTAAAACTGTCTGCTGGCTACTGTGAGCAATCCACAACTACCTCCAAGTCCTTCCCTGACCTATGGTTTGAAAAATACTATCCCAACTCATTACCACAGATTGCAACACTGTCACTAATAAGCCCTAGGCAAAAAGGACTCCAAGAGCTTTTTTTTTTTATATGAAAACAATAATTAAAAACCAAAACAAAATAAAAACAAAAAACAACTAAACACCTCTATTCAGGAAGTTTCCCTTCTGTTGTAACATCTTTGTATGGATTCTGGTGATTGACCCCTTTTCTAAAAGAATTAAAATACCATGTGGGCTGTGTTGAGAGGCAGCCAAGTGGAACAGAAGGGCTAGTGTTGAACCCAGTGAGGAAGAGGGAGGAATTAGGAACGATCGACAGTCTAAAGCTATTCAACAGCAGTACAGTGACTGCGTAAGCTGGGATAAGTTTTAGAGGCCTGGTAACTAAATGCTCTCTGTGGGGGAAGTTATGTACCTCAGCTGGACTCTTCTAGCCTCAAACTTCAATTGGTGACGAGAGAAGTGAGGGGCTACCAGTTACTCACAGCTAGAAGAAGATTTGACCAGGAGTGTTGCCAGCACAGTCTTGGCAGCAGTAGTCTTGTGTACTTTGAATTGTTCAGGTTTTCCAAATAGATGTTATTGGTTTTGCTTTTCTTCTCCCCTACAAGAAGTTCTGTTTGTTTAAAACCATTGTTTAACTCTGTGCTCACAAGCGGAGAGGCGTCGCTCATTCTTGAGCATTCAAAGAGTGTAATTGAATTTCTCAGGCTTCTGGGAGAGGGTCAAGCCAGTTTTGTGTAACAGTTCTACAAGAACCCAATTAAATTAAAGCAAGCTCTGCTGCTGCCAATCTGTGCTTTGGAGAAGGGTTACAATTAAAGAGCAAAACATAGCGTGACACTAAGAACGGCAACAAATTTACTTAAGCAGTCTCAAAATACATTACCACAATATCATAAAAACAAGCTTTAACACTGCGAATTTACCCAAGCAAGACAAACATTACTCCAGGGCAACACGATTTGGTGTGGTTTTTCTTTCTTCCTCTCTAAAACTGAAGGAAAATAGAATTCCTTCAGTACTACCAGGTTTTTAGTCTGCTAGTGTCAGCAGTGACTATCTTCTTTAGAAACAAAGGCAACATTTATTTATTAAACATGTATTAAAAATACATACTGTAACCTCTCTAAAGGAAAAGCACTTATGGACAACAAACACAAACAAGGAAAGTAGTAATGAGAAAAAAGTAGTCATTAACTTCAGACACATACATTTAAAAACATTTAAGGTTTGCTGACCTGAAACTAAGTTACAGACCATCATTTAACTTCTTTAAATATACTATTAGCACTTTCTGGTGGGCAATAGAGTGTACAGAACAACCACTTGTGCAATAGTTCCCCTTTGCCTTTTTCTGCCTAACCTCCTTCTCTCTTCTGCAACTTTAACAAACCTGGCAGAATTCACCAGAAAAATAGTGCAAATAGAAAAACACTGTATATTTTTTCTGATCACATTTCTCCCCCCCTCATCATTTCCTGATTTTTCTCCCCCATGTTCTACTTCTCTTTTCCATTTTCCTTGCCCATTCTCTCCTCTTAGCCATCTCTTTCTCCCTTTCCTTTTTCAAATTATGTCTGTGTGGTTTTTAAAGCAAAATTTGTTTCAACTTTATGCATTCCTATTATCTTTTGCCCACAATTTTGGGTTGTTTTGGGGTTTTTCTTCTGTTTCAGTGATTATTTTTTTTTAAGGTATCTGGTTTACTCTGATTTTTTTTCCCCTCCCCTTTTTAAGTTACCTGACCCTCTGTATACTTGCACAATGAACAGCTCAAGTTATTTATGCACATACACATAATCCTACTCAGAAGAACAGTCCTTCCAGCCACCCTACTCATGGGCATCAAGACCTTGAAGGATTTCAACAGATACTGAGCTAGAAGCTAAACCAGACTAGGCACTAAAAGCCAAGAGGGTCCCAGAAAGGATTTTAGGGAACGAGGAGTTGTCTCAAGACCACAGAGCACTATTATTTTGTTATTACGTGAATGTTTAAGCTTACCATTTATGACCTGTCTCAGAAGAGCTTCTTTAGGAATGAAAAGACAATGGAGACCCACACAAGTCAGGATATAAATACCCCCTTTGAATGGCTCTTGAAAATCTTACCTCTAGGCAAATTACTGATCCTTGATGCTCTTTGAACACTTTCAGCTGCTCACCAGTGACTATATTCCACGTTCGAATGGTATAATCCGTGCTGCCAGAAAACAGCTCCCTGTTTGGTGCGTCAAGTATAAGGCATAAGACAGCCCCAGTGTGTCCCAGCAGAGTCTGGTAACAGCGCCCACTGGACACCCACCAGACCTTAACAGTGCAGTCTGTGCTACCTGTCACCAGGAGGTCTCTGCTCACTTTCTCTTCCTCTTCCTCCTCCTCTTCTTCAAGAACATCCCTGGAGGAATAGTGAGCTAGAGTCAGGACACAGTTCCGATGGCCCCGGAATTCCTGGATTTGTTTCTCCTTGTCCACACTCCAACAGCGGGCCGTCCTGTCATAGGAGCCACTAAAGAGATAGTCTTTGGCAACCAGGATCCTGCAAAAAATAAAGTTTGAGTATATGAACAGTATCATTCCTTTTACATAACAATTTTTGGGTCACAATTTCAATGCCAAGTACACTGAACTTAAAAACAGCAGCATGAACACAACATTCATAACCCCAATTCAGCATCCCTGTTTAATACACATTGTTCGTGAACTTTTTGTTTTCTTTAAAAAAAAAAACAAAATCAAACAACACAAAAAAACACCAAACACTTCCATGTTTCTACTTTTCAAATTGAGATCTCTTATTCGGGTACACAACAATACAGATATTTTAGCCCTATTGCACTGTAACTTTGAGCACTTGTGTTTTTCTAAAATTTTTTCCAGCTGCACTATTATGCACTTTTCTTAAGTTACATATGCTAAGGGTTCGTCATGGTTTTTGTTGGTTTGTTGGCTTTTTATTAAAGAACTCATTTCTCTTAAGTATTTATTAGCATTTCTTTACAACTATTTATAAATTGACCTATGAAAATAGCTTGGAATTAAAATTAATTAAAAACCAAACCAAACCTCCAGAACCTGAACTGTAACTGGCAGTAAGCAAAGACAATAATCTTTCTATCACCAAACAGAGGCAGTGCAGGAAAAAACCTCAAATACACCTCATTTCTCTTAGGCCAGGATCTCAAAAGAAGTAGAGCAATAGCACCCCCAGTTATTATGTAACTGAAGAGCGAATCAGAGATTACAGCTCAAGCACTCAACTTAGTGAGCCTCCAAAATAATGAGTAGTGGCTGCACAAGCATATAATAGAGAAAATATAGAAAACAGAAAAATCTCTACAGTTCACATTTCCAACACAGAAACAGGGAACATCATAACCTGCCTTTTTTGTCAGCTGAGTTTGGTCCTCTGGAACCTTTCAATCTGGCAACAAAGTCACACGAATAGAGAACACATTTCCCATTTGCTGATTCAAGCAAAAGTCAGGCCAGTGCCAAAATTCAGACAGAGCCAGCCTTCCTAACTATTTACAGAATCTAGCTGCACATCATATGTGTTTTGAGTTTAGTAAGGAACAAAAAAAAAAACACCACCTACAAAAAAGCATGAAAAGAATACCAATCTTTGACTGTTCAATTTGTCATTAGTTAAATCCAGTCCAACTCTTAAGAGGTAGTTTAAATTAACAAGCCAATCAGTCGTGCACAATCAGTTTAATATTAAACTTCATTTGCACAAACAGGAATTGTAATTCCAGAAAAAGCCCTGACTTTATCCCTCTTACTGGCACAAAGGCTTGACATGATGTTTTTAAATCTATTTATCAGAATCATCTGTTATCAATTGAGTAATTTCTTCTGGAATTTCATTCCTAGCCCTGGATTCAATTCCCCTGCTGTGTGCCTTTCATTTCTCTCCTATCTGCCTGTCTATGGATGTGTCAGCACTGTTGCTAGGAAAACTAATCATACAGAACACATGTAGCATGAACTCAAAGGTTTACACAACCCATTTCATTAGTGTAGTAATGGAGAATTGCAGGAAAATTACAATATATGCAATAATAGATTACAGGAACACAAGGGAAGAACTCCACGGAACCAACCTGTTAACAATTGATGTGTGTCCTCGGTAAATGGCAAGGCACTGACCCGTCATCACATCCCACTTTCGAATGGTGTGATCTGCGCTACACGTGAAGGCAGCCTCATTCTCTAAGTGGCAAAAGGTGATATAACTTTCATGTCCTAGGAATAACAAAGGAAATAAATTCAGTCACTGTCCAATGGAAACCTGTCCCAAGGCTGCTTGAGCTCTGTACCTTAACTGAAAGAAAAGTATAACAAACAAATGGACAGAAACTCTAGTTTTAAAGGCACCACCGCGTTCTTCACATTTAAGAATTTGAATATCAACACAACATTTTTAATTAACAGCAGAAAACTCCACTTCATTGATACAAAAATTAAATGGAAAAAAAGGACAGTTCTACCAATCAGGCAGATTAAACAGTTATAAAAGTATGAGCTAAATTAGTATCAGTATAATAAAACTCAGACTAATTAAATTTAAAGCCAGTGAAAAACTGGCTTATTTTTAAATAAAGAAATGCTTTCGCTTCCTTCTTCTGAAGTAAAAAAAAAAAAAAAAAAAAAAAAAAGGCATCATTTCAACCCAGCCCATTGATTGTCAGGAGAAAAACAGCCCTAAATTAAAGCATGAAACTATGAGAAAAGGAAACAACATGAAACTCATCAGCAAGTTAGTTTCATGGTCCAAGCCCAATGAAACGCAAGAAAAAACACATATCTGGTAAAAAGTCAACCGATACCTTCCCCATTATGACTAACAACATGAATAAATCCTGCAATTTTCAAAATATCAGTATACCTTTAAGGAAATGACACGGAAAGAAAGAATAAGAGCACAATTATTTATTCAGTATTCAGAGTATGTTTGGATTCTACAGTTACAATAAAAATAGACACAACCGCTACTCTAAAAATTTCATGCTGAAAACCAGGGTAATACTCATGAAAAGGAGTCAACATTACAAGGTTAAGATTTTGTTGTTGCTTAGCAAGATGTGTCATTTTTCTATTGTATTGTTAAATGCACCGCATTTAAAAAGTCACCTGAGGATTCAAGTCCCAGCTTTGTCCAAGATCTCGTGTGAAATTGTTGTCATCTATCTAATTGTTTGGATAGTATTACCTTGTGCCCCTTTGTTTTAATTATTTAGACTGTAAGCTTTCAAGATCATAACTGTTTCGTCTTAAGTAACTGTCATAAAAGAACCCCAGGACTTTGGTTGAAGCTGGTGGGCCCTATGTGATTTAAATAATACTATTCTTTGAGGAGAAAAGAAAAAAATATAAAAGGGACAAACATGATTAAAGAAAGACAGACGGACAGTCAAAGATATTAGAAAAACAGAATCGCTTTGTAGAATAAAGAGATTGTATAAAAACAGAGGGGAAGCAGACTGCCCAGTGAAACACTTCATTTTGCGGACTGCAAGAAACAGATTTTACTACAAATCCTGTGGTTCAAAAGCCTTGTTGTAGTTCAAAAGCAAACCAGAATCCACGTTACAAACACACGTCTTGTTTCCTCTTAAGCAAATTCACCAGATGTCAAAGAATTATCACCAGGGCGATAAGCAAAACTACACCAACCCTCACGTTTTTGTGAAAACTTTTTGCAAAGCAGCTTAAATGGGACAGATTTCAACCACCACCATTTTTCTGACAGCATCCTGTAATCCTGCTCTGAGAAGACCAAAAAAGCATCTCAGTTACTGCATCGAAGTCTGTCAGTCAGATTTTAATCATCAATAATACTCAAGCTACACAAAGGATGCCAAAGTCCCCTGTTGCAGACAAGGTCTGGTCAAAAGCAGTCAACATGGGAGTCTGTTGGTTGTGCTGCGGTGGAAGCTTGAAACTGTGTTATAGATACAGGTTTATCAGTAATTATAGGTTGAACAATACAAATTTACACAAGAACTGTGCGTGTGCGTAAATATAAAATATTATATAATCTGATTTGACTGCTCACAAACTGTCTAGACAACCTTCTTTAGAGTTCACTAGCAGTACACGGGCATATTCTGACAATTATCCAATATATTTCTCTTCCTAGTTAAAAGTTAATTGGTTATTTAAAGGGATTTCTAAGCCTAAAGCAAATGCAGTGAGTTTTCCAGAAACTAAAAACATAGCAGGATGTGGGGAAAAAAAGACAATACTCCATCATTAAAAACAAGTCAAGAAAACAAACAACTACAAAAAAAAATCACAGCAATGTGATTTCTTATTTGGAAGAAAAAAAGGATTAGAAATTCCAAATTTAAGAGGTTTTTTTTCTGTATTGAGAAAAAAATAACACGAGTGACAATACAAATATCTTTAGTCCACATCTGACCCCTGCATGACTGTATTTCCTACAGAGCTTTTCTTTTATTTTTAATTATTGAGATGTTAGTGTAAAGATAATAAATTTTGTTTAAAATGCAAAATCAATTTGAAATTAGAAAGCCTAGCAATTAACATTTCTGTGTGTCAAATGAGGGGGAAAAAACCAATCTATTTAGTAATGTTTCTTTCCAGGCTGCTGGGTCAAGAGGTTCTAAATAAAGATTATCTGGAAAATGAAATTATTAAAAGGATGAATTAAAAAAAAAGAAAGACAATAACAAAAAGTCCAGATTTCATCAGGGTGTAAAACAGAGGACTTCTGGAAAGAGACATCAGTTAAACAACTGCTAAGTTTCACACCCTGAGATAAAAGGATCTACCACTTCGTAGTACTGGTAACCTACCTCGGATTGAAACAGCTTCTGCTTAATGTTACTGCAACCAATACTCAGAAAAACCCACCAAACAAAAAAGCATTATTTTTGGCTGCCCAGAAGGCCACAGGGACTGAAAGAGACCAGAACACGCTGTGTGGCCTGTGCCATGGCTCAAAAACTAGGCGAAAAGGAGCTATTGTACCTTGGAAGTGGCCATGGCACTGGCTGTCGGCAGTGCTCCAGAGCCGCGCAGTGCCATCCTCGCTACCCGTGAGCAGGCGCTGCCCATCTGGGCTCAGGCTCAGCCAGTTGATGCCTCCTTGGTGATCGGTGCAGACCTTCACTGCCGAGCCACTGTTCCCCATCCCGCCGCTCCCAGCCAAGGCAGAGGCTGTGGGGTCAGATTATGGGCACTGCTCAACTTCCAGACATTGCTCCAGGCCTCCAGCCGTCTCCCACTGACCAGCCTCAGCCATTACCTCAACTCCAAAAAATCATCAGGGTAATCCGGGCGGCTGCAGAGTGACACAAAGAAGGCATATTAAATCATTTCATCTCTCCCATAGATACATCACTTTCTCAGTCAGGGCTCTGGAGCTACGGAGTGCCCATTTCTCCGTAGGAACCGAAGCCCCACTGTGGAAGACGGCCCTTCAGCCTCACTGGTGCGCTTCTCCATGGGCACAGTGGTACGTCCAGCCCATCGGAGAGGACCCAGCCTGGACGGCGGCGGTACCGCTACCTGGTGCCCTGCTCTGCGGCTGCCAGCACGACCCTTCTTTTTGAACAATTTCAAGGCTGACTTGGGACACGCAAGAGGCGACGCTCCGAGCGAGGGAAGCCCGGCCTCAGGCGGCCCCCGGCGCCTCGAGGGCCGCCTGCCTCCTCCCCCGGCCGCCGCACGATCACCTCAGCGGCTCCGGCTGCCGCCATCCCTCCCACACGGCCCCCCGGCATCTCCGCCCTCGGCTCGTACTCGGACACAGCCCGGGCTCGTCTCCGGCGGAACGATCCCGCACTCACCCTCCGGGAAGGGGGAGCCTCCTCCCGCCGGGGGGAAGCCGGAGCCTGCGCCGGGCCGAACACGGGATCCCCCCGCCGCCGCCGCCACCTCCACCCTGCGGGGAGGCGGGAAGGGCTCCCCTCCGCCCCCGCCGTGCCCCCCTCAGGCCACCTCGGGGCGGTTCCCCACCCCCAGCGCCGGCCCTCCCTCAGTTACCTCCCTCTCCATGTCAGAGCCGCTTCCAAGCGCCTCAGCCCCCTCCCCGGGGCGGGCAGCCGCGGCCTCCCACCCGCCCGCCCCGCTTCCTCGGGGCTACCGCTCCCCGCCTCGTCCTCCCGGGAGGTGCCCGGCGCCTCTGCCCCTCCGGGACGGCCCCCCCCCCCCCCCCGCAGCAAACCCCCTTTTCGGGGGTAAAGAGACATCCCCCACCCCTCCCGCCGCCCAACCTCCTCAGGGCTGAAGCCGCCCCTTATTTCGCTACAGCCACCCGGCGGCGAGGGGGGAAGAGCTGGGGGGCGGGAGGGTCTTTCCCGGCTGGGGACCCTTTAGTAACCGCTCTATGAGCAAAACAACCCGACAACGCTCCCACCGTCCCCTCAGCCCCGAGGCTTCTCATCGGGGAGAGGTAGCGCTTCCCGGGGCACGTTTGGCTCCCTCAGGGCTGCCCGCCGGTCACGCCGCTTCAGGGCAACCCCGCGGCGGGAAGCCGCCTTCCTTCCCGGCTTCTCAGGCTGGTGCCTCCCGGGGGGATAACACAGAAGCTTGTGCCGCCGAGCTGGGGGCTGGCTTTGAGGAAAACCATTGCCTTTTGTTCCTCCTCTCTGCCTGCTTCCCTGGGCGAGCTCTCACCAAGCTTCTCCTCAGAAGCCTCCCCCCATGGGACCCCCAAACCCCTTCTTTCTCTCCGAGCCTTCTCAAAGCTTTTTGTGCTCTTTCTTCTTAATACAGCCCCTTTTCCCATCCACTCCCAGGACCTGGGCTGGTAGCAGGGCCCCTGGCATCACGCTGCCCCAAATCTTCCAGCCAAGGGTTCCAACATGGCAGGGTAGAGCTGCTCCAAAGCAGGGCTCTGCTGCTTTGGCAGCCATTTTTAATTAAACGTACAAAAGTAAAAAATTAATCCATTGGGTAGAGAAAGAGGAGATGGGGCTCCCAGCAAGGCAGCGGCATGGTCTGATGTGGATCACCCCCCTAAGAAATGATCAGCTGAGGCTAATTTGCTGCTACAAACATTCTAGCAGTGGTAGGATAAACCACAAAAACCGTTTCTCCCGGCTCCTGCCCCTGTTTGATCAGAAAAACACCTTTTTGTCTCTTATCACCAGCCTCAAAACAAGTCTGTGGGCTCCATTTCCCACTGCTGTGGTCAGTACAGGGGATCACCCTGTGCTTGCCGACATTTAAGAAGGCATCAGCCCAGCTCCTGCGTGGTGTATTTCAGTGCGTGGGCCGGCCAGAAACGCATGCATTAAATGAATACTTCATGGGATATGTTACTTTGCACAGCACGTTCTGGCAGAGGCCAAACAGGTCTAAAATGTCACTCCCAAGACAAACACAAGGTGGTCCCGATTCAGCCACTGGAGAAGGGTGTGAGACCGTGGAGCCGTGGAGAAGGGTGCGAGACAGAGGTGTTGGGCTGCAAATTTGGGTTTTGCAAGGGTCGTCGGGTTGAGCCCCATGGCATATCGTCTCCAGGCAACTCTGTTCTGAAGGCAAGCAGTTTCACACAACCCCCTGCACATTCAAGAAACGACCAGAAAGTTTTGGTGTGAGATGTGAGTGCTGGATTTCTTCCCTCTGAAAATCACATTATCCATGGAAAGCTATTTTTTTGGACATGGAGGCCTGGGAATCGGCTGCTCTCAGGGAGTGTCCCTCACCATCTGCTTGTACATCTGTCAAATCCACTCATGAACCCCTGCCCAGAGTCCTTGTCCGGGAAACTGTAGGACAGTTAGGATTAGCACTCCTTTTTATTTTCCTACTCTGCTGTGATGTGAATGCAAGGGAAAATTCAGAGGGAAGGGGTGTTTTGTTAGGTTTGAGGCAGGTATGTGTGTTTTAAACATGAGCAGTTTCAATGTCCAGGGAAGGCTGAGCTAGAGGGGAAGCCCTTGGCCACAGCATCAATGTGGGAGCCCAGGGAGCAGGGGTTGTGCTGCTTCTTCCCTCCTTTTTTAAAGCCTTTCCAAGTTTTTTTTGTTATTATTTCAAATTAATATTTCCCTCCTGTGGTGTCAGGATGAAAGCATCTGAACTTTTGAATCTTTTCATTAATATTTATTCCCTTTCTTGAGGGGTTTTTTATATTATTTTTCTCTTGGTTTTACCTGCCTGAATTTTAGAATTTTATGTTTGTATTCTCATTTTTTTTTAAATTGAAGTGCCACGAGGAAAGCAAAAATTATCTGCTGTTTGATTTTGCTCCTCAGGGCCCAAATCCTACAATGAACCCTCCTTCACCCAGATACCCAGTATGCACAAGCACAAAACTCAGGATTGCTGGTATACATTTCACTGGTCATTCTCCAGCAATTTTCTATTAGCTATTTACTTAAATACAGATACATGAGCATACACATGTGCCTGAGCTGCTCCTATAACATCCACATAAATAGGAAACCTTGAGAAGGCATCTAGATGTTTAATGCTAGATTTGTAGTACATGATTTGTGGGATCCAGTGACCATTACTAAGTTTGGAACCAAGTTTAAACTCTTTTGGCAGTCCCACAGGTAACCAAAGGATATGGAGTTTATATCAGCTGGGTTGTCTTTTGAAAGGGAAGCGGGTTGCTCTATCCTTCACTACAGACTATGCCAGGGCTCCAACATCGGGAGGTTCCTAACTCTCTTCCAGTAAGTAAGATGAATTTGGACCTTTGTCTTTAAAACATACCTTCATCCTACCAGAGGTTCAACCCATTCTCACATCTCTGATCCAGAGACAGCAAAGTTCAGGGACAGACCTTAAATTGCCCACCCAGATAGTAATGGCTGGGTGCAAAAGCCTCTACAAGCAACTTTGTGCCAAATTATTTGTGTTCAGAATCACCTGACAGACCTTCAGACATACAGTGCAGACTCCCAGCCCTGCTGTTAAGTCTTATTTAAGTCAGCATTTATATCAATAGCTGCACTCATGTACATGCTGAAGAACATTTCCCTTGATAAGATTTCAATAAGGATGGAAAGGATTTCAATAACTTTATTGATGCTGTTTATTGGGGAAGGAACACAGGCAGCTCCTCCGCATCCACCTCCCCCTTCTGGGGCCTTGGGTATCTGGATGGATTGCAATGGTCTTTGATGGACAACAGAGGCTCTTTTGTTCTTTCAAAGAAGCAGAGCCAAGAACGCCCAGAAGAAGTTAGCACCGAGAGCTCCACTCACCCAACCAAAAACAAAAGAATAAAGTGTGCATCAATGCAAATTATCTTTCTTAGAGAATTAACCCCTTCCACCATCCAAAACCTTCCATATTCCTACAGAAGGACGTTTCTGGCTGTCAGCATCTGTTCACTTTCATCCTATCGCTGTGCTTCAGGCTGTGATCCCTAATCACTGTCAGAACTGATGATAATTAAGTATTGCCTCCTCTTTCTTCACCTGAGAAAATTGCAAAAGCCAACTACCTAAAACTACTACCAGAGGCATGTGCTGTGCTGACATCCAGCCTTGGTTGTTTTTTGAGTCAACCACACCATTATAGTCAATGAGAACTGTCTCAAAAGCATGTGTCTCCAGAGGCACTTTCCCTCTCTGAGCAAACCTAGTCTATGCTAAGAAAATTGCCTTGGTAAGGTTAAATTTGATTTTAAAAATGATCCAGTTACACTGGTACAATGTAAGTAAAATCTGAGCCTAAATAGATTTAAATGCAGCTTCTACTGGTCTGATTTAATTCAAAACATTATCAACATCTAAGTAGCTTCGGTTGCATTAAGAGCTGGCATTGGTGAAAGCAGATTGATTTTAGGTGGATTTAATTATCAAAACTCAAGCAGATGTGGCCTTACTCTGAAGTGAAGATGGGGGAGCAGAAGTCAGAGCAGTTTCTTGAATAGTACGTGACCAGGCCCTGCTCCTCAGACCCAGCAAGTGCTAATGCTGAAAGGCATTAGCCTTTCTTCCTTCCCTTCTCTTCCCTCTACCCTTTGGAAAGTCCAATAACAGCAACATTCAGGTTTTTCCTTGGCAGAGCCAAACTTCAGCTAACAGATGGGTGCAGAGCTCTGTGTTAAAATGCCACAGCATAGCTTTGTAGGATAAAATGTCTTGATTTCCCAGCCCGATGCCACAAATATGAGGGCAAGTCAATGGCAGCCAGAGAATTCGCAATTCTGAAAGGAGATACCTTTTAGGCAACACAGAATCACAGAATGATAGGGGTTGGAAGGAACCTCTGGAGATCATCTAGTCCAACCCCACTGTGAAGAGAATCAGCCTGTGGAACTGACTGCCATAGGATGCCTTTGTGGCCAAGCGTTTAACAAAGAAATTCCCCAACAGTTCATACCAGTGGGACCTTGCCAGCCCTCAAACTTGATTGAAGACCACCGTGTAGCTCTACATCTATGTGGGACTTTGCACCCCGGTCACAGTGCAGGGAAAGGCTGTGACTGTGTCTAGGCTGTGTATAATATTGCTTGGGACCTTGAAAGCAAGGGTTGGTGTGATCCACAGACCAGCTCCAGTCTTCTTGCCATAGTAGTGTCTACATGTGGAACCACATGCTCTTCAGAGCAGTCCTCTTGCCACCCAGACTAGCAGACCTGTTCGAACACACTGTGGTGCCCTTCCAGCCTGCATGCTGAGGTTCTTTGCCCATGTAGGCAGCTCAGGAGGGAAGGTGTGTGCCTGCAGCACTCATCGCAATGCCTAACACAGTGTCAGTTCACAGCTGGAGTGCAGAACCAGGCTCCACAAAACCCTAGCCCACAGAGCACCCCTGTGGGAGGCACCACTGGGAACGAGACTGGAGAGGCACATGTGGAGGTACACAGAAAACTGTAGTATTGCCAACTGTATGAGGAAATACCAAAAAAACCATTTTGGACTGTGTGTAGACCCTCCCCATCTGCCCACTCTGGAATTTCATGCTCTCTCCCAGGATTATCCAAAAGCCTTCAGAGGCTGTAGGCAGAGTGTCTGGATGTGCAGTTCTGCACACCACCTGACATTATCCTTTCAGACCTCAGACCCCAGCTTCACAACTTAACTAAGCATTGCAGTTCCTTCTGACCCCTCTGCAACTGGTCTCTTTTACAAGCAACACAGTTCTTTCTTTCCTCATATAAGTATGGATCATTTGCAGTTTGAAATATCCTAGAAAGCTCCGAAGTCTAGCTTGTGTGTAAACATTTAACAAATTTCCCCTACAGAACAAAAGATGGTTGGAAACTGTCACGTACCCTAGGATTTCCTGTAAACATCTACACAGCTCTTTTGGTTTTTAATCAGATCTGAAGCAGTGTTTCCAAACCAGTTCTTTTTGAAAATATTTTCTAGGTTTGCTATACTGCTGTAGCAAGCATAACTCTGTCTACAAACCCCATGTGCATCTCTGCTGTTCGTTGCTACTTTACCTAGCTGCATGGACTACTCCTAATCAGTGTCAGGAGGCTGAAAGCCTGGGATCTGAAAAAATCAAGTGCTGTTCAAATGATGGTTAGGTGGTGGTAATATTGGTGGTTGATACAAATGGGGTCTTAATACTGAACCCCAATGTCAGTCCCTGGTGGCAGTGGGAGTTTAGCCATGAACTCAGAGAGGGTGGAGGAGGATTGCATTATCTTTTTGTTGTGATGAACCGATGGCTTAAAAACCACTGCTGCAAAGGCATCTTATCTCTCTGGCTAAGAAAGCAGATGCAATTTCCTAGAAATTTTTAAGAAGCTACGTGCCAGGAAGTGTAAGATCTCACGGCAGCTGTTTCAAAGATTACTGTAAACAGCTTCCCCCTCCAATAGTCTGTAGATGGCAAGTCCCTTCCAGCATGTCATTCTGTAGTGGGAACCTTACTGCATAATTCAAAATTACAAATATTTACAAAATTACCAAATAATAGTCAAAAGCTCATTTTACTCTGTTCCCTGCTTCGATGGGAGCCCTGCTGTTTCTTCCAGACGGTAAATTGGCCTCTTGCCCAGACCATATATCTCTTATGACAAGCTCCTTAAGGACCAAATCTAAATGGAAGCCAAAAGAAATATGTCTTACTAAATGACACAACAGTAACTTTCTGGGTCTAATTGTTAGCCCACTTTAACTGATTCTGCACTGATACAACTCTGCTGGCTTTAACTGCATTAATCCAGATTTGTACTGATGCAAGCAGAGAGCCCCAGTGCCTTTGACATTGGTACAAAAACAAACTTCTAAAAATGCTGAAGTTGCAGCCGGTGATCTAGGCAGTATTTTAACAATTGCATTCACATCTGGCCTCTGGAAGATTTCTCGATTGTTTGTCTGCCTCGTTAGCAGAGCCAAATTGCTGTGCTACCTTAGGTAAAGGGGGGAATGTTCATGATCTCCTACAGCTCATCACTGCTAAGAGAGTTATACGAACAACTGATAAAAAAACCCCACTGACTGAAACAAAAGAATCTTTTCCAGCCTTGGCTGAGCTTTGTACCACGCTTTCAGGGCCAGACTGTCCCTGCTTCTGGCACAGGTACTGCAGGAATTGCAAAGTGGTTTCACGAGGTCTCAGAAGGGCAGGGAAAGGCTTAGATGGGTGTTGCTGGTGGTAGAAGCAAAATATACCATCCCAAGGGACATCAAAGCTTCTGCCCTCTTCTGTGCCTCTGCCAGAGCTTGTTTAGAGCCAACACCACTCTTCATAATTTTCTCCACTAAATACCCCAGCAATTGCCAGTAAAGAGGACACTGGGGTAAACATTCAGCAGCCTACCATGAGGATTACAAACAGCTCTGAAGCCTGAGCTGCTCAAATGCAGCATCTCAGAGTGGATTCATAGAGAAATATTCACGATGCACCTACTCTTTTACTTTTTTTTAGTGCTTTGTTATTTTAAAGGTGCATTTCTCATGCACCTCACAAGATATGTGGCTTTGGCTTCTCAAATATACTCACCCTTAGGACTGGATTTTACTTCTGCCTGACCTAACAGGTTTCCTCAGGGAAACTGTGTGCTGTAACAATCTCTACCTCTGTTTGCATGAGTCTGGGCTCACCCATGGGCACTGTTTGTCTCTCTTACGTGTTTCTGTTGGGCTGAGTAGGGCTGGAAGGCACTGCAACGGCCTCATCAGACCCACAGCGCTGTTGCCAAGCAAAATCCTGCTGAAATCGGTGTTGCAATGGAAGCGTGAAAGACCCGGCGGTGACTGATGCTCTGTTGGGGAGGCACAAAATGGCCAGCTGTGGAGTAGTGTGAGGAAGCCTGACACCATGCTCTGATTCCAGCATTGCAGATAAGGTAAGGGGATGTCAATCTGCTTTCACTTCCCAAGCATGCCCTGCAGCTCATTTGGTGAATATGCCTTTCCTTATCTCTGTTCTCCTTGTTCCCTCCCCCACCAAGTTTTCAGTAGAGTTTGTCCCATTCTTGCCTGAGGAAGACACCCCAACTGGAGTGCTTTTCTGTTGGGAGTAGAGAGTGCAATTTAGCTGGTCTGTAACTGTCTGTTTCCATTCATTCCTGAGGTTTTCCGGCTGCCCATGAAAACAATGCACTGATACACTCTGCGGACTTGAGCCACGTCCAGAGCAAAGGGTTAGGTGGGGCCGGGAGATTCGGGGAGTGTTCTTCGTGCTGGAAAACGGAACAGATACTAGCACGACATGGTCAGAAAGATGATGGTAGAGAAGCAGTATGCTGATTCCCCAGCCCACACATGGTCCACACGCCAGACTCCAGGGTCAAACATCCAGCTCCTTGCCTGGCAAATGTCAGGAGTACCAAACTCAAGCATCTGGGTGCTGGGAGGAAAATCAAACTGAATTCCAAGGGGGGCTGATACTGCGTTTTTGTGGATATAAAGTGGAAAGATTTCATCAGAAAGGGTGTAATATTTAGTTAGTAGTTCTGTTAAACTCTCTCACACTTCTTTTATCTTCCTTCTTTTTCATAGAGAGGCATAAACTGAATAATAAAAAATGCTAACAGCACAACTTCTTGATTTATATCTGCCAGCAGATCCCAGGCAGAACTCCCCGTTGAGATTGAGAGAACAGCCTGATTAAAAATTGATGCCACAATATGGTCTGTCTTAGCAACAACACTCACAAGTGAAATTCATCTAGGATATAAACTGTGACATTTAAAGTGCCTGTTGGGCGAAACTTGACCAAAAAAAAAAAAAACTAATTGGTGTGCACAACTCTGGGGAATAAAGGCAATTGCCGTGCCACTTTATGGAATATCATGTGTGAATCACTGAAGCTATTAAGTCTTCTGCTGCCTTCTTCCTGGCCTCAAGAGGTTAACTTCTTCCCAGAGCCATTCACTGGGGTGGGAAATAAGAAGCGAGTGCTTGTGCCACAGAGCTGTGTCTGGTCTGGGTACATGGGTGATCTGGATTTCGTGCTGTTGGCCTGGGAGACCCGCTGGAGAGAATAATGAGGGGGTTCAAAAGAAGAATATTCTTTCTGCCAGAAGTGGTCTTTTTAACCAGGCCTTTGCTTATTTGTTGGGGGAGATTACTCACAGGGTCACCTGGCAAAAATAACTAGAAGTTATGAAAGAAAAGGCCTCCTGCCAACTATTTAAGAGAAAGAGGGAGAGAAGTGGAGAAGAAACAGGAGAAAGAGCAATGAGTTGGCTGCAGGCAAAGGGACATTTTGTGATTCAGAAGAGAAGCCAAGAGCCAAGGCTGTAAAGGGAGGGAGAGGACCCTGGGCTTCTTGGAAGGCTCAGTGTTATATTCTGGTGGCATTGAAGCATAAATTGAAAGCTGAAGCAAAGAAAAAAGGCACAGGCATGCACACATGCCTTGTGGAGCCCTTACAGCAGAGGTGGAGCTCTAGGAAGGGGTGAATGTAAAGCACAAGAGTGACCTGAGGCTTGGCACTGCTACTGGGGGTGTAGGGCAGCTGGTCTTCCCCATCCCACTTCCAAAGAGGGACAAAGAGAGCCCTCTGTGCTACAAAACTGAGACCAGGAGGCTTAGACGAGCCACCCACTGGTTGTTAGTTGTTCACTGCACCCAAAGAGGTGTTCTGAGACTGATGAAAGGCAGGGTGCTTCTGAGATACCCCCATAAATCTTGGCCTGGGCTGTTGTCACACCAGCAGGGACCTTCTGGGGCCAAGGCAGGGCGGGCTCCCAGAGAATTTGGCCTTGAGCACGCCAACAGGGAAAGCTGTCGCAAGGCAGCAGCAATGCACCCACTGAGATCCAAGGACAATGAAAATATACAGACCCAACACAGCTCCTTGCAGCTTACGCCACTTTGACAAAACATCTGCTCACCCGGAGAAAGAAAAAAAATCCCTCCCCCATTCGAAGCAGATACAGCTCCCTCTGAAATAGCAAGAGGAGCTGCTGCATCTGCTCACTCCGTGGCCAGGCTCCAGCCCCAGGAGGATGAGGCCTTGGCTAAATCAGGCTGAGCTGCCTGCTTTATCTGACACTCTCCTGTGAATAACTTTTCTTATTACACCTCTTTACACAAGCGCCAAACCCCAAGCAGGCAGGAAAGCCGTCCAAAATGCAGAAGAATTATGACAGAGGCTCGAACATCATGGGGTTTTGGAAAGGTTATTCATTTAGTTTAAAAAAAAAAAAAAAAAGCAAGCAAGGGTGCAAATCAAACTCTCTGTCAGCATTTGTGTGATGATAATCATGCTGATTAAGTGTTTGAGCCTCAGGATATGCTGGGAACGGCACTAGGACCTAGAAAATAACCACCCCGTACTTTTGGAAGACAGCTGCAGGCTCTTCCTGTTCTGCTCTGTAAGTGATCCATCTCCTCTCAGAGATCTGTTCATTTTGGATGCAATTGCTCAAAATATACATTACTTATGGTCATAGAGATAAATACAAAGGGGACTAGCAGTTGTGCTGTTAACCCTTCAGACCCCCATTACACCTAGCCACACAATGAGGAAGCAGAAGATTCAGATCCCAGTTTTACTTACAACTGACTCTGATAAAGCCCAATCAGTTACATTAGCTAAGGTCATTAACCTTGGGGAATATACTTTTCCTCTCCTCTCTAATTTTGGCTATAGTCCATTTGCTAATGAGAAAGGTGCTCGTTGTCCTGATTTCTGTGTTGGTGAAGGAAAGCAGAAGCTGATCAAACCAATGGTCTTGAGTCACTTCCAGCCTTAAATTTGATAAACCATTTTCATCTAATCAGCACTCTACAAGGGTGTTAGTGATTATGTGATATTTAAAGCACGAAGATGGATTCACAAGGAGTTACAACAGCACAGAAGTGACAGGAGGAAAGAATCAGGACTGAGGAGACACTACTTCGGTCGGCTGCTTTGTGACTTTTCTCCACTCCTCCTCAAGCATGAATTTCACAATTAAACCACTGAAATGATAAAAACAATAGCTACTTTGTAGAGATGCTACTGAAATATGCACTCTTGCAGGCCTTCAACAAAAACAGAAATGTGAAGCATGACTTTTAACCATCCAAGACCATATACATGCTGTGGGCCAGCTCTTTGGCTGCAGTAAATTGGTGCAGTTGGGCTAAACAAACTTAATTGGACTACCTGGCTTGCTTGATGAGCTAGTTCTGCACCAGGCTCCCAAGGCAGCCTGCGTCCCTCTGGGACAGGCTGCAGTAGCCAAGGCACAGCTCTGGGCCTGCCCTAATTCACGCTAATTGGCACTGCCTGCGTTCGACGCCGGGTAATCACACTTTGCAGCTGGGAAATCAGAGCTTGCCTGTCATTGCTGCACCCAGCAGAAGTCAAGAACAGCAAAGGAACTGAGACTGACATCTCCTGACACAGTTTTGGGTCTTTTACATACAAGCTGAATTGCTCTACTGCTTGTTTCAACTGGTGATTTTTACCCAAATGGAAAAAAATCACTGTTTTTTCTTATTGTTGTTATTACAATTATTCTTACTATTGTTATTCTATCCCCCTAGGGAGGTGCTGGGGAAGGAATACCTTCTGAATAAGTCAGTGCAAGCTTTGAGAATCTGGGGTAATTTATGCCCTCCTCTGGAGCTTAGGTCATCTTGAAAGCAAGTTTGTGCTGGAGCCCAATGCCAATTTAAAAGAAAAAAGGAAAAAAAAAATATCCCCAGAAGTGGAACAAGGGAAACTGTCTGGTACTTCTTTCCAGCCAAGGAACTCTTTAATAGCAAACTATTAGACAAATCCTAGTCCTGGGGTGTTGTTACAGAGGTTTTGGATTCTTACAAGATTTTTTTTTTGTGTGTATCCAAATCTATATTGTCTGAATGCAGCTGAAAAGAAGAATCATTCAGTGCAATCAGAAGCTTTTCCAGTATTGTGGAAGTCCCTGTTTCTGGTGAGAGGTGTGATCCTTAATTGTCAAGGCACCTGACTGTTAAATATCATTTATTAATAAATTGTAAGAAGAGAAGTCTGAAACCTTTGAAATGTAGACTGTCAGTTCTGTAGTTACACTTGAACTGAAATTATAATTTCCAGAAGTCAAAATGGTGTTTGCCTGCTTTTTTTCCTCTCTCTTTTTAAAAGGTAGATGACAAATTAATCTGGCCCCATCTGCCAGCAAAAAAAAAAGCAGCTCTATTATTTTCAGAAAAATAATTTCAAAGGGCAAGTCAATAATAGCAGGATGCACACAAAATAAAACCTTTGGAATCCTGTTATTATTATTATTATTATTGTAGGTTCAGATGACTCAAATGTTATTATTTTCTTCAGCCAAGAAAACCAACGACAACCACATAAGGCTCTGCAAATCTCAGCAGTTTTGATTCCCACTCACATTTCTGGAGCAGCTGTTGCACTCGCGTAGTTCAGCAGGTCAGCGCTGCGTGTGGACCAGCCCACACTGTGCTTTGGCTTCTTGAAAACTTTAGCTTGATTTAAGAGCAGGATTTATGTACAGCCTGCAGAACCAAATTTAACTAATAATATTAGGCTCAGTTATGTGCTAGTATCTTATGGCACGTGCAACACATAGGACTGCCTCAGATACAGGTAAGAGACTTGCTTTGGTGGTGACCACCTTCAGTAAAGTATGCAAGGAAGAGGTCCATTCCACGGCTGCTCTTTTGCTCTTGCTCTCTAAGTTGTTGGTTTCCAACAGCACAAAAAAATGAAAGGGGAAAGTCAGCTAAAACCACAGAGTCTTGATCATTCACCCAGCTTCCCACCACTATGATCATGGGGACGCAAGAGCAAAACTTAAAAGGCTTTTTAACCTCCCAAAACATGAATAAACCTGTGCTGACCATGAGTGGGTTGTCTGGTCTGGTGTGGTGTCTTGCAGGAAGGAGTTGCACTGCTTTCTTACCCCATCACAGATGATGAGCAACGCTGGTGACCACCAAGAACAACTCACATGAGAAAACAGCTATCATCTTAGTTTATATCAGACTAAACAAACCGAGTGGTGCATCCCAAAACTGCTGCAATGAGCTAAACAAAATTTTTAAAATGCCTTTTTTCCATGGAGTAGCAGGGAGTGATCCTTCACCATCCCAGACATGGGAATATCCTGTCAGGAGTGCATGAAACCACTCTGACTGAGGGGAAGCGTTCGGTGCATTTTGGACTGTGTGAGTGCAGGTGTGAATACCTACACAAAGTGCGGATTGACTGCAATCCACTAGAGATCATCATATTTAAAGAAGGAATTTGCATTAACAATTTCAATATGATTTCATGTTTGCTTCATGCACAATTTGACTGAATACACTGGTACATTCCTCCATATGTTAACACGCTTAACCCGGGACAGCTTGACTTGATTATGAACTGACTTATGCTGAGCCACATAAAGATGGTCAGCTGTCCATGGAAAATATGGTACAACCCTTTGCTCTTTCTTCAGTGTTTCTGCTGCTCCATGGAAAATTCATGCACATTTTACTCCTGTCCTTTTCCATTTTCTTCCATGTAGGTTTTGTTTCCTTCACAGCCACCAGTAAATATGGGAACAGTGCAAATCGTGTGAGGTGGTGTTGACCTCTTCTGCTCATTGAATGGTTACTCTTGGAACAAGAGGACACCAGGCTACATGGATCCCATACACAGGAGGTTGATTTAACCTCTGCAATAAACCAGATGATTTATAATTAAAAATCCAAACAAATCACCATTTGCAATGCTGAAGTTCCTGACTGCATCAAGCAGATATCATCTGATTCAAGGACTTGTTAGCTATATCGAATTTACTCCAGGATAAGAGTTTTACTATCCCATGGATAGTAAAAATTTCAAAGCCAATTCTGTTTTCACCCAAGCTAACTTCTCCTTGACTTCAGTACATTAGGCAAATGGAAACTAAAAACAAACCAGATGAAGCATAGGAGCCAGGATATTTGTCAGTGCTCCCACAGTACTAAGATGTGTTCTTTCTACATTTTCACCCTGCCACTGCTTAGGTTTTAATAGTGACCATGGATCTCCTCCTGGTGCCAGCAGTTGGAGATATCCTTTGAAGCTGTTCATTTCCTTCCCGCAATCAAAGAGGTCACTGTTGAGCAAGACTTTCTACTTAAAGAACTAACAAAACGCAGACATCAAGGAGTAAATTCCTTTTCACCGAGTCCAGAGAGGTGTCTCTGGGGGAAGAGAGAAGAACAATCAGGAAGGTGTGAGCCTTGGGCAGCCTCAATAGCAGGATAACACCTCTTGAATTCCCCAGGGCAGGGAGGTGGCTGGGCAGCCCTGCAGCCCTTTTGCCTGTGTAAGCTCTCGGTAGAGATTCATTTGAGCTATGGCAACATATTCCTATATGTAGATATAATATAGCAATGCAAAATCACTGCAGTTGCTCAGGTGTCTTCCAAGGATTCATTTGACAGAGACATTCCATCAAATTCCCACATTATCCAGCTACAGAGAAAGGACATTCGTGTGTGCAGGCATTCTGGCAGGAGCCGTTTGCTTTGGGGCCAGATGTAATTCAAAGTCATTCTGAATGTTACACTGCAGCAGCCTGGCCAAGCCCAGTAATGCTGATTATTAGGGCTTTCCTGGTTTTCCAGATGGAGCTGATTTTATTTAGTTCTCTCTCTCTTGTAATTAATAACTTGCCCCTTTTGTTCATTTTGGAATCTTTGTTTTATCTCTAGCACTTTGTAGAATAGTTTCCAATTTACTTAATCCATTGCTTGCCTCCTCGGTGCACGTAGCAGAGCTCATTCAGCCATACAGTTTAATGATGTACAGCCCAAATCTCTGCTGCACAATCTCACATCCACTCCACATCAAGCTGGCGTTTTTGCCATTTATATTTTATATGCTATAAACTCCCAAATCATACCGTTTCATACTAGAGCAACGTCAATAATCTTTCTTAAAAAAAATACCCTAACCACTAGCAAACATATGGGATCTGTATGTTCTGTCCTTTAAACAAGTGCAGATTTAGCAAGGAGGGGGAGGGAAAAGGAAGGGAGAGCCACGTCCCTGTGCTGCCAACGCAATGCATGTTCCTGCAGCATCAGTGCTTGGATTAGGCCCATGGCCACCCTACTTGGGTTTCAAATCAAGAAAAAAATAGATGGAAGTCAATTCCCCGCTGCCAGTTTTTAGCAATATTAGGCTTCTGCATTGAGAAGATATTTTTAAAATAGTGTTCACACGAGGCTAGCTGTTTGCATTGAGAGTGAGTTCATAAGTGGGATATCAGATGTTAATAAATGATGAGTATTTAGTCTGTAGGCATATTACAGAGTAAAATGTGCTGTATGTGCCTAAACATTAGCTGGTTGCAAACAGGGTTCCACGAACCAGCCTGCCTTTTTTATGCTTTAACTCCTGGCACACAGCAGGGTTCTTCTGTCCAGGACTGGGGCTCCTAAGCACTTCTGCAATTTAAGTAACTAATATTAATCTACTAGAACGTATCAACAAACGATGTGTCCGAAGTGCATAGATGAAGTGGGCTTGCACACAGTAGTCTGTATGTTGAAGCCAGGCTGTACCTCTGTGTGTACGTGCACAGTCCCACATGTCCCCTCAGGGACGGGGAGGGGTGTCTGTGGGTCCCTCCAAGGGCTGCTCTGTGGCCAGGGAGGTTCAACCAGCAAAGGCTGGAAGCCGTACAGCACAGTGTCTGCCACATGGCAGGGCTGACCCCAACTCCCGTGGGACAGTCACCTCCCCAGCATGAGGGCAGCAAGTGTCGAGAAACCCAGGTGCGGGGATTTCTGGGCTTAGGCTGTTGTTCTCAGGGGAATGTGGGTGGATGGTTAGTCTTTATTTTCTTTTCTTTTGTCCTCCAACTGCTCAGAGCATCTGGGATTTCAGTTAGTGTATATTTTAAAGCCTTTGTTTCTTTATCCTTCATGCTGCACCGTGACATTGAACATGCTTCAAATGAATGAAAACCTGCCTTTAAAGCTACTTACAATTCAATGCCTGACTGTCTTTGGGACCACATTTGGGGACTCTTAGCAGATTAATGGCCATAAGGTCACAACAGAGTGCAATGCATATGACTGAATATTAACTTTTAATGGAGTGATTGAGCTCAGGAGCTGAGTAGAACCTTCATGAAGCAAGAGCAACGCTAATCCTGGAAGGACTCCTAAAATCTTTCGTAAGCTGCATTTAATTAAAAGAAAATGGAATACGCAAGAGTTGATGCACGAGTTGTACATTTGTGCATCCCACTCAATGAATGAATCATTTCCCTGCCTTCTT
The DNA here is from genome assembly GCA_004320125.1 of Scolopax mira. NCBI lineage: Eukaryota > Metazoa > Chordata > Aves > Charadriiformes > Scolopacidae > Scolopax > Scolopax mira. The sequence continues at coordinate 31,549 of BJBW01014667.1, forward strand.
CTCTGACACAGAGATACCTTGCAATCCATTAAAGATGCTTAAATATTTTTACAGCCCCAATGGACCACATGTCACCACAGGCCACCCAGAGCATGCCCATCAAAGTCCAGAGCTGATCTGGTGTAATTATAGAGCTTCTGCAATGGTTTGAGTAGAGGATGACATCCAGACCAGACTGTCCACAAGAAGACATCATTGCTGGTATCACTGCTAAGGGAAACATTAACCAAACTACTTTTAAATTCACAAAGTAGATTTTTTTTTGTTTTTCCATACTCTTCCCAAAAGACATATATGGCATATATGCATCCAGGGCAAATCTCAACTGCCATGACCCTACCAATGGCACCACTTCATCACGGGAACAGCATGTGTCCTTCTTACACAGGCCCAGGCCCAGTTGTTATCAGTCACCCCAGTCCTTTTACTGGTAGAGAACCATAGGGAGCCAAGAATCTTGAACTGGAAAGATGAACTACGAGGTGGATGAGTGCAAATTGATCGAATGGTAGTTGGATCCCATGTCCAACTGGGATGCAATGTGGGACCAACCAGCCCCTTGCTCCAGCACAGGGCATGGACTGCTCCTGATGGTTCCACAAAGAACAGGGCCTCGTCACAGACCCGCAAAGCAGAGCAGCCCTGAAGGCACACACATCTCGTGCTCCAGTGTGCTGGGGACCTGTCAGCCTTGCTCATATCCCTTCAAAGGGCTGGAGACAGTTACTAGATCAGCAGCCTTCCCACTGGATTAACACAGAGCTGTGCAGCTCTGCCAGCACCGTGCCCATGCCTGTCAGGATCCATCAGACAGCCCAGCCTTAATAGCTAATAAAATAACTGAGTGAAAAGAATAAAACTATCCCTTTCTGGAATACCAGAAACACTCTTAGCTGGCACTGAACACAGTTAGGCCTTCACAGAAAAGAGGCGATCTGACTTTTGTGCACTGAATGCAAAGGGAAGCACCCAGGCTGTGGTGGATGGTCCATAGCTGAATGGGCAGAGCTGTTCCCATCCCGGCTGCCAAGCACTGAATGGGATTCAGGGACACCAAAATGACTGAGATGGACTGGGGACACCAAAGGAACAGAAAAACTGGAATAGGGTTGTGCAGGAAGTGACAGGGCTGTGACTGTTTTCTCTTTGCTGTTACCCCCTCAAAATGTCATTGTCATAAGCTAAAGGGCTTATGAATCAGGGAGCAAAGAGAAGATTGATTAGGTTTTGTGCCTTCAGGGATATATTTTTTTAATAAATTTTTTAATGTATGCTGATCTAAGGTCAAAGTAAATCAGGACGAATTATTTCCGTCACATTTGCATCAGGACCAGCATATCGTGGTCAGAGAGGCCCTGCAAGTCAGTCAGATCCTGACATGATCCTCACTTGTGTCCTCACATGGCATGAGCCTCCAACAATTCTGCACCCACACTCAAAATGCACATGAGCAGCAACGTGACTCCCTCCAGGCATCAGGAGTCAGCTGGGTCTATCGCATGGTGGCCCTGGATGGGCCAGACTGAACACGCGTCACACCACAACCACACTGAGGAGCACGTTCCTAGGTCTGCTTGTCACCACCAGTTCTCAATCCCCATGTCCTCCTTACAAATCATGGCAAAATAAAAGCAAATTCATAGCTTAGAAAGGTTGCAGGTCCGTTCCCTCTTGAACTCATGCAAGTGATGAGAAAAAAGTACTTAGAGCCAAAAACTGGTGTTTAAATTTAACAATTTATTCCACAGGTCAGTGAGTGGGAAGGAAGGTGATGCCCAGTCTCAGCAGGCCATCGTTGGTAGGATGAAAGCTCAGTTAGCAGTAGTTGATGACTCTTCTGATGGACTGGACATTCGCGCTGCGTGCCTGCCATGCGTTGAAGTTGCTGAACTCCCCCCTCTCCACCACGTACATACGGCCTCGGTAGTTGGGCTCCTCGTACAGCACCCACCTAAGTAGAAAAGCAGAGTTACTTAGGCTCCAACAGTGTGATCACACTAGGTGGCCTCATGCCCAGGTTGAGTGGGCATTTAGGCAGTGCAGTACTGCAGCCTGATGGTCCCTCTGCAGTCCCGGTCCCATCCTGCACACAGAAGTGTCCCCAGTGGAGTTAACCACTGGGCTTCGCCCCGTTTCCAGCATAGCCTGTCAAATATCCATAGCCAGACTGCACCTTGCTTTTAGAAGGTGTTTTGGGTTACACCAAGGGATGAAGCCTGGGACCAGGGGCTCCCCGTTTCATATTGCTGTAGGAATGGAGCTTCACAAGGGCAACAGAAACAATTTGGTAGTACACGATAGCGCTAAAGAAGGACATGAGTCCCCCTCAGCTCCTGGATAAACCCATTTTGGACTGTAAGAAATATGCAATGCTTGAAGGATGTTTTAACTCTTTGAACTCACTCATTTGCTGTGATGGGAACCATATCTAGTATTTTCTCTCTTTGCTAGTAATTTGATGAGCAATTCTGGTGGTCAAGAGGGACAAGTTTTGCTGCTCTTCTTTCCTTTCATCCCTTTAGTACACGCTGTGCCATGATCTTAATGTAGCCACATGTGTCGCCTCTTTCCCCTCTTTAAATTTCCCCTACTTTTTAACCAAGCTTTGCCCTTGCTCTGATAGTTTTACAGTCAGGTTTCCACCCCATCATTGCTGAACTGCTCGTCTCTACCTCATTCTTCTCTTCCTAACTTTTTAAAGGCTTTTATAAGGATCTCTGCTGTTTGTCCCATCCATTCACTCCGCAAGGACAACAAAGCACAAATGCAACCTTCCAAATCATTTGGTTTCTGGGGTCTGTCTCTTGCCAGGAATTCAGCTGTGGCATCGGGGTTAGAACCTACTGCCTGCAGGATTTCCAGAGAGAAACTCCTTTAAGATGGCTCAAAGACTGCTGGGCCTCCAGGGTCAGACAACTGCTGGTGAACTCGAATCAGTCTGTCCCAGAGCAAAAATCTGGGGACTTTGGAAAAAAGTTGTTTTTAGCCACCCATGGGCATTATTTTAATAATAATAATAAAAAAAGCCAAAGTTAGGGTATTTAGTTGAGCCAGCTTATAGATTTTGTGACATGTTTGGATTTATTTTGTGTTTCTGAGAGGACACCAGACAGGAGTGTGGTGGGTCCCTTCTCCAGCACGTGGAGCAGACACCCCTCTGCAGCCGCCTGCCCGTGTTCTGCAGCACCACTGCTCAGCCAAGACGTTGGGATCCCAAGCGTTTCCTGCAGGCAAGCAAGTTCATTCTTTGGTGCTTTTTGCAGCCAGTTTATATCCGAACCAAAATTAAGAAAGCCATCCTCAGACCTTTCCTTTGAAGCTTGCTTTGCAGCACGGGGTAAAGTCTGCCTGCTGATCGTGTGAGTGCAATGGCAGGGTGCCCCAAAGCCATGTACCCTCCCCTCTCACATATACACGGAGAGAGTGCTCAGATCTTCAGCTTAATTAAGAACAATATATAAAATTAACCTCCTCCTCTAGATACACCCCAGCCTTGTTCATAAGGCATACATGTATTTTCCCCAACCCTTCATCTTATCTGCACCTCTCCATATTTTTGGATGATCATGGGCCTCTTTCTCCATCAGCTCCCCATCCCTCCCACAAGTGCTCCTGAAAATAGCTCCCAATACTATTTTCAGCACCTTCCAATCACTCCCTCCTGCTGGGAATACCTAGCATTATTGAAAATACTGCATGGTGGTGGGACAGGGATGTTCAAAGGGCATGGGTGGTCTACCACAACATGGTGGTTCTTCCAGCTCTGCTCTGCTCTTTCAACAACTGCCGGGGAATAACGCAGGGGGCAGAGCAGCTCCTCGTAGTCACTGTCTTTCCCTAGACCTCTGCATTTCTCTCCACACAATTAATGTGTCATGGAGAGGGATGGGACAGATCCTGGGGTAGATGCAAGCAGACTGTGTGACCTGGTGTGGTGATAAGAACCCACCAGCTTGCCCCTCTGCTTAGGATAAGGCTGCAAAAAAAGAGGAATAAAAGGAACAGCAGGAAAATGGGAGTGAAACGTATTGGCAGTGCAAGGTGATGAGTGAAGGCTCGTATGGCTTTCTTAGCTGTTCCTTTATTGCCTAAAATTTACATTCTCTGAGGCCATCAGCGAGCAAGGGAATCAAGTCAGTCAGGAGCCCAGAAAATAAAAAAACCAGGCGATCCTGTTCTCAAGCCCAGCATGGGAGAGCTGATCCCGGCACAGAGCACGCAGCCCTCAAACATCTCAGTGCTGTGTTTCATTAGTGCATAAACCCAGAGGACAAGGGAATAAAACTCGCATGGAAGCAGTGCGAGCCCTGTGAGCCAAAACTGGCTGCTCACACTGAAAAAACTAGCAGGGGGGTTGCTGCAGCTTCAGCCTGGACCAAGTGGGATGCTTCCAGCAGGGCTCAAGGTCACTCATCCTCCACGTAGGACGTGAGCAGTGCCATGAGCAGCTGTTGCCTCTGCTGAGAAATAGGTAACGTTTATTGAGCAGCAACATTTGGGGACCTGTTCTGGTTGATATTTCACAGCCTGACTGCGGAACATCAACCCAACGCCCATAAATGCTTCAGCAGAATAAATGGTTGGTCTGGTTCCTTCAAGTTACATCACTGTAATGTAGAAAAGCCCTTTTTTTTACGGATTATTCTCTCCTGGACTGTAAAACAAACTCAGATTTTTGAAGTTTTTACTTCTAAGCTTACACTCTGTGGAGTGGCCAAGGCACAAAGGAGGAGAAGAAGCACACGATCTTCTTCTAACACCAGATGATACCATATGTGATCCTGGAGCTGCCTCTGCTCGTGGGATGGGCAAAGCCGCTCGCTGTGCAAACCGCAACAGCTTCCGAGGAGGTGGTAACATCTTGAAGCTGCTCCAAAATAGCAATCCCACTTCCAGCACGGCTTTAACAGCTTTACCGTCAGCCCTTCAGCCTGTGGGGGCGCAGCGGTCACCAGTCCCAAAAGGGCAGTGGGGAAGGTGCAGGACACTCTCAGCCCCACCACACACCACGCCAAAGACAGACGTTTCTCTCTCTTCCCGTGTTTCCAGCTGATCCATCATCACTTCCTGCAGGCACGGCCTCCCCCACAAGTGCAGGCTGCAGCTTTTTAACCAGCACGTGATGTCATCCATGGATTTTGAAGGGGAAAACAAATATTTTGGTATCCAACTGATGTCACGTTGTGGGAAGAGGGAAAATTGCAGATCAAGACTTCAGTGGGCAGGGGGCTCAGAAGAACCCTGCTTTATACCTGCTTTCAGCACACACAAGGTAAAACAGACTCACTTTCAGGCTGGGGATGTGCTGGAGACAACCTTTGGCTGAAACTCCCCTCATTTTCGGTGACCCCACCTCCTCTCTCCAGATGATGGGTCCTTAGAGGGTTTTGCAAGGTTGAGCCAAGGACCAGCTACACCTGTAACATCTCTGGAGTCACCTGGGCTTATATGGTCCATCCAAAGGAGAAAAGCAGTGTCATAGGGTCCCTTTCTCCTCCCTGGAATCACCTCTCCACTGCAGTATCTCCTCCTTTCCTCCCTCCTCCAGCAGGTCCCTCTGCACCATCCTGCTTTTTAATGGCCTTTACAGACCTTTCCACACACTTGCACCAACCATCTCCCCGGGG
>BJBW01014668.1:0-12455 GCA_004320125.1 Scolopax mira
TGCTGGCCACGGGGCTGGGGATGCAGCCCAGGGTGCGGGCTGGGGCCACCGATGCGGTGGGGAAAGGTTGAGGAGCCCCCTCCTGCCTGGGTCCCCGGTGCCGGTCCCGGCCTCTGCCCCCCCCCCCCCCCCCCCACCCCCCCCCGGTCCCCCCCCCGCCCCCCCCCCCCCCCCCCGTACCCGCCCCGGGCGGTGGGGCGGGAGGAGGAGGAGGGCTCCTGCCGCGGGCGAACGCCCCCCCACCCCCGGCACAAACACCCCTCGACCCCCCTGTCTGTGCCGGGGGGGAGGGAAAAGATGCCCCGCATCCCCCCCATCGCCCGCTCTACCGGCTGCGTAGCCCCCCCTCCTTTCCCCCTCCGCGTCCCCGGGGGCTGCGGGGCGGTGCCGGTGGCGGGCGGAGCGCGGGGCGGGGCGGCGGGAGGCGGGGAGGGGGGGGGGAGCCTCTCTCCGCTCCGCTCCGCTCCGCTCCCCCGGTGGCGGCGGCGGGGCCGCGGCATGAGCCCGGCGGTGCGGGTGGCGAGCGGCCCCGGGCGGGGGGCGAGCGGCGGCGGCGGCTCCTCTCCCGCCGAGGACGGGGGGCGGCGGCGGCGGCGGCTCCCCCCTCCGGTAAGGCGGTGGGGAGGGGGATCGGGGAGGGGGGGGCACCGCCCGCTCCGGTACCGGCCGCGCCGCCTTTGTGGCGGGGCCGCCCTTTGTCTGCCCGCACGGTGCGGCGGGGGGGACGCGGGGGTCCCCGCCGTGCGACCACCCCCGAAATAACCATCACGGTACAACGGGGATGAATGAGGTCGGGGGGGGGGCGCTTCCCGCCGCACCACCCCCCCCCCCACCCCGCAGAACCGGGGCGCGGTGGGGGGTGGGGGGGTGGTGGGCATCACCGGGCGATGCGGGTGCTGCCCCCGGGGGCTCGGTCGCCCCCTCTCACCCCCCCCCGCCCCGGGGAAGGATGGCGGGGGGGTACCGGTGGCGGGTCCCCTCCTCTCGCCGCCGCTGCCACCTGCGCCCCGGCCCTGCGGCGGCGGCGGGGACAAAGTCGGGGCCGGGAAGGGATGAGTCCCACTTGGAAGGAGTTGGTGGCGGAGCGGGGACCGGGAACCGGTGCCCTGTGTTTGCCCCGGGGCCGGATTCCCGGGGAGAAAGGGGATCCCGGTGAATTCGGGGCCGGGGAGGCGGAGGGGGCGGGGGGGGTTGGCTCCGGAAGGATGCGCTGAGACGGAGAACGGCCGGGGCCGGGGGGAGGCGGCCTCGGGGGCAGCTGGGGCCATTTCCCCACGGCATCTCCCCCTCGTCACCCCCCCTTTCCGCCGCCGCCAGCCCGGTGTGGGTGCGGGAGCCCCGGCCTCCACCCCGCACCAGCCTCCCGCCGGCTGCGGCTGGGGAAGGGGAGCGTGACCCACTTTCCTCCCGCTCCCCGGCCTCGCCGGCGCCGTGTCCGCGGGCGGGCGACGCCAACCGGGAGTCCTGCCGCAGCTCGGGGACAGCCCAGCGACACCGGGGAGCGGGATGGGGCGGGGAGGGGGGGGGCACACAGAACAGCGACATGGGGCGCCAACCCCCCCCCTCCCCCGTGTCCCTGGGCACCCCTCTGCGCTGGCGGTGGGGTGTCACCTCCCGGGATGCGATGCCCGGGATGCAGGGATACAGCCCCCCCCCCCCGCCCTCAGCATCTAAGCCCCCTGGAGGGAAGACGGGGCTGGTTTTGGTGGTGGGGGGGGTGATGTGACACCCCCGCCGTTGTCCCCAAGAGCCGGAGGGTGGCCCTGCCCGCGGGGACCGGGTGGGTGCCGGGGCAGGTGCCGCTCGGGGCGTTTGTCTTTGCAGATCCCGAAGGTGCTGCCGGCGCCGGCGGAAGAGTTTTGGGAGGGAGCTGCTGTCGGGCTGATGAAACCAATCAAACAATGAAGTAATCACTAATCCCCGCGGCCGGCGAAGGCGGGAGGAGCTGGAGGCTGGAGTAGCCCAGGTCCCTAACGAAGCCATCGCCCTCCTCAAGGGGAATTAAAAAAATAAATAATAATAATATATCCCAGGAGGCCGAGGTCCTGCCGTCGGGGGCCGATGGACGGAGCCGTCGCGGTGCATCCGAGGGCAGGGAGAATCCCAGCAGCCCCGGGAGAGCCGTGCGGAGGGCACGGAGGACGGGAGGGGAGAGCGGAGGCCACGCGTCCCTCGGGAGGAGAGAGGCCGGGCCCTGCTTCCTCTGCTCTTCCCAAATTTTTCCTGCGGAGGCTGTCTGTCAATCCCGAAGGCTGGGACCAAGGGCTGAAGAAGGTTGTCACGGGCTGGTGGCCGGGATGGGAGACGGTTCCCGCTGCTGGGAATGCTACGGAGGGGTGTGACGGGGACACCGAGACGTCCCCACCGAGAGAGTGGCCGGTGCCCACCAGGAGCCCCCATGGTTCTGGGTGTTGCTTGGCTTTGTCGAAGCCCATCCTGGTGCTGGGCTTTCTGCTCTGGAGAGGGCCAGGAGCCGGTATGGGAAACTCTGGATAACTGGGAATTCAGTGCCATCGCCCGGAGGAGTGTCCCTGACTGGGAAGTCACAGCCTCGCTGGAGGTTTGTTGCTGGTTCAGGCTTTTGAGGGTTTCTCAGCACCTTCCCAGCACCACGGAGCCGTGGAGGACGTGGAGAGGACGTGGAGAGGATGTGGAGATGCGCCCCATCCCTTGCCTCTGCAGGGGGTGGCGGGATACTGGTGGAGGGACTGTGCCCAAAATGCCACCCGCCTGGAGCCACCGGCCCGTGTCCCTGCGCCGTGTGTGACCAGCCACCTCCCGGACACAGTTGGCTTGTCCGGAGCGGCTTTGGATGGCCCCGGGGTGGCAACTGGGCGAAGGGACCCCCTTCCCATCCGTGTTTCGCCGCTCTGGGGTGGGGTGGGAGGCAGCAGCCGGCTCAGAGCCCCCCACGAGATGCCCGTCCTCCCCCCAGACTCGTCCCCGTTTGGCCAAGGTGCCTTTGCCAGCCCTCCCTGGGCAACGCTGTCCCCCAGGGAGCGCAGCTAATGAGGGCTCGCTCCGGGAAGCGCCAGTCCCAGGGGCGCGGAGGAGATGGGAGGATTGTCCCCAAAACGGGGTCAGGCAGCGGCGGAGGCTGGAAATGGAGCGGGGCACCGGGAGGCAGCGGCTGGGCACGGGGCACGGTGGCCTGTCCCCTCGCCAGGGGGGGGCACCCGGCCCCAGGCAGCACCGGGGCGTTGCGGGAGCGGGGACGGACAAAGAAATGCTTGGAAATTATTTTGGTGGCTCAGAGGGTGGTTTGGAGGAGAAAAAGGGGGAGGTTTGGGAGCTGGCTGGGGTGTGGAGGGGGTGAGACACCTCACACCCCCCACACCCCCCCCCCAATGGGTGCCCTGGCCTGTTGTCAGTGTTACCTGCTGATAACTGATGCCAATTACACCGTAATTAACGAGCACGCTGCTGAGGTAGAGAGCGTCGCAGCGGCGGGAGGGGATGGGGGGAAATCAAAGCTCTGCCAAAGGCGGGGGGCGCGGGCAGGGCCCCCGTGGGGACAGAGCAGCCCATGCCCACCCCGCTGCCGGGGGGGCCTCATTTCCCCCCGCTCTAAAGAGAAATCTGGCTCTTGTGGAGACCCTAACCCTGCCCCATATGGTTTTTCCCTTTGTTTTCCCAATTCCTTGCCCCAGAACAGCCCACGGTGGAGACCTGGCTCCTCGCCTGGCCATAGAGACCCCCGCGTGGGGCTCAGCCCCAAAGCCTTTTCCTGTCACCCCACTCAACAACCGCCACATTCTCTCATGTGGCCAGAGGGGCTTCCCTCCCTCACCCCCCCAATTCATCCCCTCTTAATTTCCAAGCAGCCGCTGCTCCAGCAGCCTCCTCCTCCTCCTCCTCCGCGGGGTGCCTGGGGCAGCTCTCCTGGGCGGCCTCTGCTCCTCTCAATGAGCTCTTAATGAGTTTGCAATTACTTATTGGCAGCGCCGAGGCGCCCAGGGCCGGGCGGGCAGCGGAGCGGGATGCGGAGCCGGGGAGAGCATCCCCCCTCGCAGGGAGGGGGGTCGGGCTGGATCGGTGGTGCCAGCCCCGGTACCCGGTGGGATGCCGGGCCCCGGATACGGGATCCCATCCTCCGTGGTGTTGGCTGGGGATGGAGCCGGGGAGGTTTGGGGAGAGGAGCGGCCGTTGCCGTCGGGAGACGAGTGGCTGCCTATAAATACCTGCCAGGGAGCCAGGAAGAGGTGGGTGGATTATCCTCCTCACTCAATGAGATAAATGGTTCTGAAGCTTAAACACAGAACAATTTTTAGTCTGAATAGTAGGAGAAACGGTTGAGGATGCAGAGATGACGGCACCAACCGCCTGCGGGGAGCGGCGGGGGGTCCCGGTGCTGCTCGGCAGCGTCTTGGCAGCCTGGGGTGGGGGGGTGTCGTGCCGTGGGGGCCTTCACCTGGGCTCAGCCGGGATGTGTGTCCTCCCCCCCACATGGACCACCCGAAACAGCCGAGCTGGGGGTCCATGAGCTGGGAGGGCAGTTTGGGCTCCTTTGGGCATGGTGCTGGCTCCTCTGCCCCGGTGATTCGGGGCCGTGATGGGGAGGTGGGAGAAGAGCTGCTGAAATGCGAAAAAGCCCCATTTCTGCTCTGCTTTGGCTCCATCTGGCCCATGGATGCACGGGCAGTTGCGTTGACACGACTGGTGTGGGCACGGAAGGCAACCAAGGATCCGGGACCTTCACCCTGGCCGGCGGGATCCTGGAAGCATCCTGGCAGCAGGACTGGCACCAGTTTGCCCATCTTGGGCTCCGGAAAGCACCACAAAAGCAGCAGCCACAGCCCCGGGGTGGCAGCGGGCAGGGGACCCGGCCGTGGTGGGACACCCCTTGGCGGTGGACGTTCCTCGGTTGTTGGCAAGGAGCTGCCGGGAGAAGCCAAGGGGTTTATCCATGAGGAAAATCCAAACAGCCCTCGACTTGGAGAGCTCTCTCTCCAGCAGCCGCCAGTCAGTCCTTCACCTCCTCTCTCCCTTCTCAGAAGCAAGATCCCTTTTTTTTTTTTTTTTTTTTTTGTAATTTCCCCCTCAAACTCCCAACTTCGCCGCCTTGAATAATTGCATTTCAACACCGGTTAATTAAGAGACATTGACGAGCGTGATTGTAAATTCAAGTGGAGACAGAATTCTCCTTTGCGGGATGCCGGGAGCTGCTTTTAGTTTGGTTTTTTAGATCCACCACCGAACCACGGAGCTTGATCCACCTCCACCTCCAGCGCCCAGACGCCGAGATGGTGCTCCTCTTCCAGCGGGCCAAGAAAACACTATGGAGATGAGCTGCTTGGGAGATCTTATGAGTCAAGCTGCTACATTTTTGGAACATCATGATGTTGAAGATCCTCTTTTTTTTTTCCTTCTATTTTTCGACCAACTTCCCGGGGGATGGGGGGAATTAAAAAAATAATAATTATAGATAATAAATGAAGAAGCTGAGCACCGCTTTGGGCCCTTTTGAGTTCCTCCACGGTGGAAGGACTCAATCTTCTGCAGCTGTGGGTTTAAGAGCCCACACCACGTTCCTGGTCACCCTCTACCCTGTCACCCATGGGACCCCCTGGGTGCCGTTGGTTCTGGATCGAGTGGGATTCATTCTTCCCCCCTACGGTGACACGCAGTGTCGAAAATGGAAATACAAAGCCTGATTTTTGTCAATCTGCTAGGAATTATAAGGAGGCGGAGGGGCGGCTCGGTGGGATGCTGGGTTTGTGCTCCTCCTGTGATGGAGGGCACTGGAGGAGAACCCTGGGGTGGGTTTTTCTGCTGAGGTGGGTGAGTCTGAGCTCGGCTCTCCTTGCGGGGATGGCCGGGGCGAGGAGAATCTGCCGCCGGTTTGCCGGGAGTGAGGGATGTCAGTGTTGGTGTCTGTGTCCTCCCCGTCACCCTGGGAGGGGAAAGGGGAGAGTTGGTGGCAGTGGATGGCCGGGGATGTGTGGTGGAGACATTTGCTGCAGGGTCATGGTGTCCTGCACAACCCTGGCCACTCTCCGGAGCATCACTGGCTTGGGAGGGGGGCTCCAGTGCTCTGCAAAGGGTGGAGGGGACAGGGATGGCTCCTGGGGTCCCCACTGGAGATGGTGGCAGCAGAGGGGAGCGCTGAAGGGGCTCAGCATCTCTCCAAGGCTGAGGAAACCTGTGTGTGTGTCCCCTCGTGTCCCTGCCCTCCTGGCTCTGCCATGCCCTGAGCCCTTGCTTTGACCCCGCACATCCCCTGAGCTGGAGACACGGGGGGCACTGCATGTCCCCAGCCCCGGCCCTGCCCCATGAGGCTGGAGCATCCTCTACAGAGCCATTGGGTTGGTGGTCCCTGGGGACAGAGGGGTGGCACCCAACGGTGCTGCTCGGCATCGCTCTGAGCATCCCGCTGACCCTTTGAAAGGCGCCGCAGCCCCCAGCCCCAGGGTTGGGATGGGATGGGGTGGGATGGGACACGATATCTTTGGAGCACCCACTGAAATTGGTGACACCAACCTCCCCCTCCATCTTGCAGCGCAACCATGAGCGCGGGTTCCATTGAGCAAGAGCCGTCGCGCAAGCTGGCCTGCTGCGGGGTGCCCCTCATCACTGAGGACATGCAGTCCCTGGCCATCCGCACCCTCTCGGGCACCGACATCAGCAAGCACTATGACCTCATCCGCGAGCTCGGCAAGGGGACCTACGGCAAGGTGGACCTGGTGTCCCACAAAAGCACAGGTGAAGGGAGCGGAGGGCGCGTGGGGGACGCACGGTACCCAACATGTCCCAACCGTGCCCTGGGCTCACCCCCATCCTCTCCCCGCCACAGGCACCAAGATGGCCCTGAAGTTCGTCAACAAGAGCAAGACGAAGCTGAAGAACTTCCTGCGGGAGTTCAGCATCACCAACACGCTCTCCTCCAGCCCCTTCATCATCAAGGTCTTCGATGTGGTCTTCGAGACTGAAGACTGCTACGTCTTTGCTCAGGAGTATGCCCCCGGCGGGGACCTCTTCGACATCATCCCGCCGCAGGTGGGAGCCCCTGCCCCTCCCGCGGGAGCTTTTTTGGGGTGGGGGGGGTGGGGGGACTCAGTATTCCCAGAGTGCAGAGTAAAGCTGCCATGTGGGAGGGGGTTCCTTGTATGGGAACAGGGTTGTCCCTGACCACAAGCACCTATGAGCAACTCTGGGATTCATCACCCATCTCCTGGGTTGGCCTGAGATCCATCGCTCGTCCCCTGGGGTGGTCTGAGATCCATCACCCTTCACCTGGGGAGCCTGAGACCCATCACCCGTACTTAGGATGGCCTGTGACCCATCATCCATTCCTAGGATGGTCTGAGACCCATCACCCATCCCTGGGGTGGCCTGAGATCCATCGTCTATCCCCTGGGGTGGCCTGGGACCCATAACTTGTCCCCAGAGTGGCATGGGAGTTATCATACATCCCTAGGGTGACCCAAGACCCATTACCTTTCCCCTGGGGAGCCTGAGACCCATCACCCATCCCTTGGGTGGCCTGGGACCCATCACCCATCCCTAGGGACCCACCACCTGTCTCCCCACAGCAGAGAGCCCCCCAGACAAGAGCACCCCCGGCCACCTCTCATGTGTAGTGACATCCGGCTGCGGTGGTCCCCGAGCTGGGTGGGATCCTGGTGGGGTTCCGGTGGTGGGTGGCTGAGGCCGTGTCCCCGCGCCCGCAGGTGGGGCTCCCCGAGGAGCTGGTGAAGCGCTGCGTGCAGCAGCTGGGCCTGGCCCTCGACTACATGCACAGCAAGAGCCTGGTGCACCGGGACATCAAACCGGAGAACGTCCTGCTCTTCGACCGCGACTGCCGCCGCGTCAAACTGGCCGACTTCGGCATGACCCGCAAGGTGGGCTGCCGGGTCAAACGCATCAGCGGCACCATCCCCTACACGGCCCCCGAGGTCTGCCAGGCCGGGCGGGCGGAGGGCTTCGCCGTGGACACCAGCATCGACGTCTGGGCTTTCGGGGTGCTCATCTTCTGCGTCCTCACCGGGAACTTCCCCTGGGAGGCGGCGGCGGCTTCCGACGCTTTCTTCGAGGAGTTCGTGCGGTGGCAGAAGGGGCGCCTGGGGGGGCTGCCCTCCCAGTGGCGGCGTTTCACGGACAGTGCCCTCCGCATGTTCCAGCGCCTGCTGGCCCTCGACCCGGAGAAGCGCTGTCCCGTCAAGGAGGTCTTCTACTTCATCAAGTGCGACCTGATGGCCGAGGTGCGGCGACGTCCCTCCTACCGCTCCCGCAAACACGCCGGGGACAAGCTCCCGGCCGGTCCCCATCGCCACGAGGCGGCCGGGTCCTGCACCCCGGCCCCGCTCAAGAGGACCGTCCTGACGGAGGGGAGCGGACCCCGCGGCTCCGAGCCCAGCGCGGCCCCCCCGGGGACGGCGGGCAGGACAGACGGACGGCAGGACAAAGGCAAAGGGCAGATGGTCCTGGCCACAGCAATAGAGATCTGCGTCTGACGGCGCCCGGGGAGGGGGGGCCGCCCAGCCTGTGTCCCCCTCCTTCTGCCTCCCTGGGGACAGGGATGGGGCAGGGGGTGTTGCTCGTTTTGGGGGGGGGGGCACCAGCCGGGACCAGGCTCCGGGTCTCCCAAAGCAAAAAAAAAAAAAAAAAAAAAAAAAATAAGGAAAAGAAAAAGAAAACAAAAACGAAGAGGAAAAGGACAAAACGGTTTGCGAGGATGCTGATCCCCCCCACCCTGACGGGGAGGACGTTGGTCCCCCCTCCCAGGCTCCCCCCAGGGCAGCAGGGGGAGGGGGCTCCCCGTACCAGGAGGAAGAGCCTGGGGGGCTCTGTGTGGGTGGGGGTCACCCCCCAGCACCCACCGGCTGTTCCCCACCCCGTGCCCGTCCCCTGGCCGGGGCGCGGGAAGGCCGATGACCCCGCACGGTGGAGGAGGCCTTTGAGAGGGGGGTTTGGGGGGGGGATGTGTTGGGTGGGTGGCCATTTGCCCCCTCCCACCGGTCCCTGCCCACTGGTGGGGAGCGGGAGGGGACGGGGAGGGGGGTGCTGGGTCGGGGATGTGGAAACTGGGGGGGTCGCCGGCAGCTCGGGACCCCCGGCCACCCCGGCTGCCTCCCTGCCACGGGAGGTGCTGGCAGCCATCGATGTAGCAAGTGTCCCTGTCTGTGTGTCCTCGTGCGTCCCAGCCGCTGTGTCCCCTGCCCTGACCCCCCCAGGTGGCCACGCACTCGCCCCAGACCCCCGGGAGGGGGTTCCTCCCAGCCAGGAGCCGCACTCTGGCCGGTGGCCACCGTGCCAGCTGTCTGGCCAGTGGGGTCCTTGGGGCTGGCTGTGCCGTGGCGGTGTCCCCCTGTCCCCTCTGCAGACTTTTTGTACCCAGGGACTGGAAAAGGGGGGGGAGGGGGGGGGCGCATCTCCAGGGCAGGACCTGGGGAGCAGGGGAGGGGGCTTGAGGTGGCCTCCTGAAGGTCCCCGTGGCTCCCTGCGCTGTCCCCATCCCCCCCTTTGCTGTCACCCCTTCCCCAAAGCCCAGTGTCCCCCTCCCCGTGGGGCTGGTGGGGAGAAGGCGGGGGGGTTGATTGCCCCCCCACTCCCCCAGGGCTGGCTGCAGCAAGGCGGGGGGGTGGTGGCAGGAGCTGCTGGTGGCCCCTCGGTGACAAGGTGATGGTGGGGGGGGGCAGGCCACGACTCCCCTCCTGCTTTTGGGCACCCAGCGGCAGTGGCGGGGGGGGGAGGAAGGCTGGGGGGGGGGGAGAGGGGGGGAGCACCCCAAGGTGGCAGCACCCAAGCCTTGGCACGGTTTGGGCTTCCCTCCCATGGGGGTGGGTGCCCTGGGGACACCCCCCCACCTTCCCCCCTCCTTCTCCGGGTCCCCCCCAAATTCCCGCACAAAGGGCTATAACGCTATTCAGCAGCAGCAGCAGTTTACACAGCAGGCGGGTGCCCGGCCGGACCCCCCCGCCACCGCCGCTGCCCCCCCCCTCCCCTAACCCCCCCCCCAAACCCCATCGTGTCCCCCACCCCCTGCCCGTCGCCCACCCGCGGTGCCGGGGCCCAGGGCCGGTTTTAGAAGTAGCATTTGCCCCGCCGTAGAGACGCCCCTTCTTCTCCTCTTTTGCCTTAGGTCCCTCCACGTCCTCCAATCTTCCGTGCAATAATGTAGATAAAGGGACCCCGGGGTGGGGGGTGGGGGGGGTGGGGGCCGTACCTTTCCTGGGGAGGGGGTGGGGGGTCCATCCCGTGCGGTGGGTTGGGGTGGTTTTGTCCCCGGGTGTGATTTCTGTCCCCGTCGAGGTCACCGTGTCGGTAGGTTTTGGGGTTTTTATTTCCAGTTCCCTCGGCTGTCGGGTTCCGGACCTTCTTCCCGTAGGAGAGGCTGTAGTGTCACAGACCTTACCTCAGTTTGTCACTGTTGAAAAGGATTAAAAAAAAAAAAAAAAACTCACAAAAAACAACAACAAAACCAAACCACAAGTAAAAAAAACCATAAAAAATGACAAAATACATAGTTATAAAAAAAAAATCATCTCAGTGGCGCTTCAGACTTTTTATTTTTAATAAATAAAGCAAACGTGGTACTGGGACAGTGAACTGTCCGTCCCCCCCCAAACCCCACGGTGGTGGCCCCCCCCAGGGTGGGAGGGAAGGGCAGCGGGGGCTGTGGGGCAGGGTGGTGGCACCCATGGGTGCAGCCCCCTCCCACCCAGGGGGGGCTGCTCGACGCCAAATGTATTCCAGCCACGTCCGCAGGCTAATTTCAATTTCCTGGTAATTATGCAAATGAATGTGGATTTAATTAAGGGCAGATTTCATTAAAGTCTTCTTGGGGAAATGAGAACAGGGTGGAGGAGAGGGAGGAGGAGGAGGAGGAAGGCAGGGAAGGAGAGATGAAGGCAGCACCCACCCCAGAGGATCAATGGCTGCGGGGGATGCTGAGGGGATGGGGGGGGGATCCCTTGGGAGGGGGGTCCTGCCGCTCCCTAGCGTGGAAAGGGGGGCTCGGGGACCCCAGCCTGGACACAGGGGGGGTGTGAGGTGGGGGGCAGAGGCCGGGATGGACCCTGGGAAGACGCGGTGGGTCTCCAGGGGCGCTGGGGGTGAGTCCTGCTCATCCCCCACCTCAGCATCGTCTCCCGGGAAAAGCATTTCTTGGCTTGGACACGTGATTTATGTATTTCTTTTTTCCCTCCCCCTCTTCCCCAGCTAAAAATATAGATTTGGCCACGCCGAAAGGTCTAGGAAATCAATGTCATTGTCACCAGGCACTGGCTGGAAGGACCCTCCCCGATCGCAGAAGGGGAAAAAAGAAAAAAAAGAAAAAAAAAAAAAGAAAAAAAAAAGGCCCCGCTGCCATTTGACGTCTCGGGCTGCTTTCGGCTCCACTGTCTCTAATTCAAAGTGAAATGGCTAATTTTATCCCGGCAAGGTCGAGGATGCTGAGAGCCCGTCAGCGCCAGGGGGAGGAAAAGAGGGGGGAGGTGGGGGGTGCTGCTCGTTTCCAGGTGAAACCTTCAGACCCCCCCAAAAAAGGCAGCAAAAGCGGGGGCTCGGCAAAGCCACCTCCCGCCTCCCCGCGGGGTCTGCTCCCGGGACGGTGCCCACCGACCTTGGGCAGCCCCCGAGCCACGGACGAGCAGCGCGGGCACTGCTCCCAAAGGGCTTTTCCACGGGCACTAGATGCGGGAGGTCCAGTCCCACCAGTATCCCACCAGTATCCCACCAGTATCCCACCAGTATCCCTCCAGCATCCCACCAAACCAGGTCCTGGGAAAGCCAGGAGGTCCTGGATGCGATACCTAAACCCTGCCCACGTCAAATTTCATCCACCCTTGATTTCTAGGGCTGTATTTTCCCCCCTTTTTTTTTAAAAAAAAAATTTTGTTTTTTGCTTAGAGATGCGAAATGAGCCGCTGCAGCCCCAGCTGAAATCCTGGAGGTTGGGAGTAAAAATAACCCTGAATCCTGTGTGTTTGGAGCACAAACCATCGACGCCAAGATGGCACCGCCGAAAAAACACCACCACAACCCCCAAACAAAGCCTTTAAAAGGAAATATTTTGCCAAAGATGCTGCTTTGGCTCCCTGATGACTCGGGGGGGCTGCAGGATGCATCCCGCCACCGGCATCCCCGTGGCACCCCCATCCCATGGGCTGTGGGGGCTTCCCCACCACCGCAGGGGGATGTCGGGGGGACGCGGCCCCTGCCTGGAGAGAACGGTCATGAAATGCGCTTCTTAGGGCTGATCCGCTCTCAAGAGTTTCCAAAAATAGCAGCAGCACCGAGCTGAGATGGGCGTTGGAAGGAAACGTGACTCATGTGGAACCCACTGCCCTGGCAGAACGGGGGGAGCTCGAGGAGACCTGCAAAATGAGGTCCCCGAGGGAGGGCACGAGCCACCGCCGAGAAGGGGGTCTGCGGGAGGACCCACGAGGGCAGAGAATCATGGAATGGTTTGGGTGGGAAGGGACCTTAAAGCCCACCCAGGGCCACCCCCTGCC
>BJBW01014673.1:0-27203 GCA_004320125.1 Scolopax mira
ATAGGCATGATCACGATATGAAGATGTTAAAAGCAATAATATTTAAAGTATTTTCTATGAGAATGCTTTTTTTTTTTAATTGTAGTTAGCTTGGTCTGGCAAACTTACTGAAACACCAAACATCATTTTGCTTAAAATGCATTTATATGAATTGATTTAAAACTGTGGAATACAATTGTTGCTTTCAAATGAAGAAGCAAATAAATATTTTCTCACTGGGACCTAAATAACCTCATTTTGAACAATCACGAAACTCTTATCTCGCTCAGGTGCCATCGGTTTCACTTGAAAATCCTAACGATGTGTTTGAAGATGGTGAGAATCCTCCAAGCAGTCGATCATCCGAAAGTGGATTCACTGAGTTCGTGCAATACCAGGCGGATACAGCCGATGACATTGACAGGGCACTGAATGAAGGTCCAGGTGCCCCTGGCATCCCTATCATTGGTAGCACGTCCTCGGAGACCGAGACGGCGTCAACTGTGGGATCTGAGGAGACCATCGTCCAACCCCCTTCTGTCATGACACAGGGGACGGCACCTCGAAGTGGGAAAACGATCCAAAAGACTGCAATGCAGTGCTGCTTGGAGTACGTCCAGCAGTTTTTAACCAGATTTATCAACCTGTATATCATTCAGAGTAACTCCTTGTCTCAGCCCTTGGGGGGGGCAGAGCTTCCTGTAGACCCCACTAGAGAGCAAGGACAGGCAACAAAATGGGACAGAGAATCACAAGCTGATGCTAAGGTGAAGAAAACAAACAAGAAAAAAGCACCGAAAGAATACCTTCCTGCCTTTATTGCTGCTTGTCAGCTCTATCTTGAATGTTCCAGCTTTCCTGTTTACATTGCTGAAGGAAACCGTACTTCAGAACTACATCCTGGGAAGCCTGAAGTCGGTAAGATGCACTCTTGGTTCTTTGCTTTGACATTTATTTATTCATTCCCCCAAAATATTTAAAGTCATCGTATTCATGCTCTGTGTGTGGTGCTGGTTGCTGTTCCTCTCAGAAACCTAAGTTTCCTTCTGTATCAATTGGTTTGCTTTTTGGAAACTAAGCTATTTTCTCTTAGATTTTAAGAATATTGATGGCATGGGGTTTGATACCAATTAATTTTGGGGTGACAACTATAAATTATGCAAATTAAAGCCTGAGAACAGAATCTAGATTTTCAGATATTCCTCTTTAATGTATGGATCCACAGTGGGTCTTTTTGTCATATTTTGTAATAGCCATAGTTGACATCAAGTATGTTTCAGTTTAATTTGAGCAATTTTGGATTGATCTGCACATTCATCACTTTATGCAATGCATGGAAATTATAGGCTTCTGTCCAATAAAAATCATACCAGATGAGAAATGAATTTTACTTTGCTACTATTAAAGGGACAGTTCTTGATTTTGAGGGTGGCAGAGCCCTGGCAGAGGCTGCCCACAGAGGTGGTGGGGTCTCCTTCTCTGGAGACATTCCAAACCCACCTGGACACGTTCCTGTGGGACCTGCTCTGGGTGACCCTGCTCTGGCAGGAGGTTGGACTTAAATGATCTCCAGAGGTCCCTTCCAACTCCAAATCATTCTGTGACTCAGTTTTGGGTCCGTTTCTGATTTGCAGTTTGAGTGTTGCTGCCTTAGAATGATATCATGGTAGACATACTTGGACCATGCAAGAAACAGTCAAAATAATTTTGGCCACTGTCATGGTTGTCTTCTGCAATTTTATTTTTTCTATGAAACTTCGTGGTTGCACCTTTTTGTTTTTATCCACAACTTTAAAAAATCTATTAAAGGCTAAGCAGTGGGTACTGCTTGGAGATGAATAGTTCTTTAGATTTTGCAAACAAGCACATAAATTTAATATGACTGCTTATCCTATTCCTGTAGTCTTTAAGATGTGTTGTGTATGTCTTCATTATACAGCCAGGAGCTTTGACTTTATGAGATCCAGACACATCAAATATTTATGTTAGTTGAAGGCAACTTGGTTATAGCTGTTTTTTAAGGGGATTTCAATGCTGAAGGGTTGCTACCTACTTTATAGCAGAAAGCCTGTAGAGCTTGAGTAATATGCAGCAGAGGCTGGTTTTATTGAAGGGTTCCTAAATTTGGAACATGTTTTTGATGGGTTGCATTAGGGATGGGACCTAATTGCCTTTAATCAACAGTGAGAGTCATCAGTGTGTTTATATGAAGGAGACAAATTAATCTGACATTAATAGAACTTAATTGTGCATAAATTCTGCTGTATGCTTAATTTCTCAGATAAATGTGTGATATTTTTAATTGAAGAAATTAAAAAGGGAACTGAGTCAAGCTCAAAATAATGTTTATATCTGTAAAATCTAGAACATTATGTGGAATTGTTAGGTATATTTAGGCTCCAATTTACATTGCAAAATTAGCTATTGTGCATATAAACTTGAAGTTGTGTCTTTCTTCTCTTAAAAAAACACTTCTCTTATAAAAAACATTTGGAAAGCTGACTGTGAACTTCAGAGTTTGTGTTATCAGCCCAGTGTAAGTTGTAAAGTCAGGGAATGGTGAGAAGAGGGAAACAGCTGCCTACAGTGAAAGCAGAGTTATGATTTCATAGGATTTCATTTCTGACACCTGAAACATCAATTTTCACAGCTACTTGTACTTTTAAAATGTTGCCAGGAAAATCTCTATTTTTGTCAGTTTAAACTTAGTTTATATATATATATAAAAATAAATCATTATGTACGTATATATTTTATAATATCTATACAATATAATATACATTTTAAAAACTAATATATGTAAAAAATACTACAGAATTTAAGACTACAAACGGCAATGTTAAGACTTGATTGCTGGTCAAGAGTTTCTTGAAGGAGGAAAGTGAATGCAAGGATGGGCAAACTACTAGAAGTCCAGTTTGGTCTAAAACATGAAATTGTGTGGATACAATTCCGTAAAATTTATTTTTCTCTTCCTTGTTCAAATTTTTCTATTTATTTTTTTGTTATTTTGAAGTGATACAGTGTATTGACCTCTTAATCAGGTTATTTTAAAGATAGAAGTATCTTTATCCAGCATTTATTACATTTTTTCTAAGCTTGTACAACAGGCAGGTTGAAATGGGAATGATAAAGAACAATTGTACAGATGGTAATGGGATATAAGAGGAAAAATCACAATATTTAAGGTTTTTTAATGAATATATCACCTGTGTTTTTTATTTCAGACTGTGAACAAGTGCAGCCTCCACTGTGGCTACAGACGTTAATGAACGCTTGCAAGCAAGCGAGTGATTTCAGTGTTCAGGGTGTTACTATTTCCCTTGTGATGGATTTGGTTGGATTAACTCAATCTGTTGCTCTCGTCACTGGGGAAAATCTGAACAGCGTGGAAACTGCTCAGCCTCTCAGCCCTAACCAGGGAAGAGTGGCCGTGGTCATCAGACCTCCTCTCACTCAAGGCAATCTGAGATATATGGCTGAAAAAACAGATTTCTTCAAGGTACAATGCACTATCTCATTGATGGTTTCTTTAGATTTCTTTTTGTGGCTGGTGCAGACTAAGAGTCTTGGCCACTTTAGTGTCCTTGGTGTGGTAAACCAGGTTTTCTTTCTGAGTGTTTTAATAACAGTTGTAACCTGTGTTAGGCTTGGAATGAAAATACACAATAAGTTTTCTTGCTCTGATTTGTCTTACTGTGGGGTGAAAACTTCTTTGAATGGATATTTTTTTAAATGTAAAAAAACCCCCTGATTTAATAGCATTGTTATTTAGCAAAAATATGAAACTGAGGTGTGCATAGTGTAGGACCACAGGTTTAATTTATGTAAGAAATAACTTACAGAAGATAATCAGCAACAGGTTATATTACATAGTTAATTATATTCCAGTGAAACTTATTTCTGTGAATTCTGATTCCTAACAGGAATTTTCAGGTAGTAAGTTCTTGCAGTGTTTCAGACCATTGCTTATGTTCATGCAAACAAAAAAAAGAACAGTTTTATAGATTGCCTGTTGGTGATACGGTGTGATCAGTTGTAATGTCTCCCAAAATTTCTTCTCCCAGGTCACAGGCAATAGGACAAGGAGAAACGTCCTCAAGTTGCTCCATAGGAGGTTCAGATTGGATATTAGGAAAAATTTTGACACTGAAAGGGTTATTAAGCCTTGGAATGGGCTGCCCAGGGAAGTGGTTGAGCCACCATCCCTGGAGGGATTTTAAAGATGGGCTGACATGGTGCTTAGAGACATGGTTTAGTGATGGGTTTTTTATCAGAGTTAGGTTGATGGTTGGACTAGATGATCTTAAAGGTCCCTTCCAACCTAGACAATTCTTTGATCCTTGCATAGAGCTCAACGCAGTCCAGAGCAAAACAAGGCATGATACTCACTCACTTATCTCTCTTACAACTCTTATTTTTGTGTACAAAGCATATAGCTTTAACGCTTTGGGACCAGTTGGGTGACGGAACTCCTCAGCATCATCAGAAGAGTGTGGAGCTTTTCTACCAGCTACATAACCTCGTTCCATCTTCCAGCATTTGTGAAGATGTTATTAGTCAGCAGCTGACTCACAGAGACAAGGCAAGTTGTTCACATATTTATTGAAAGATGAGTTAAGTATATGTTTCTAGCTGTAGAATTCTATTTAGAAGAAGGACTTGGTTCCTCAGAGGAGGGCATAAATAAAATTGCATTGAAAAAATATTGCCTTACAATGATTGTTTCAAACATTAAAAATACTGTTACCTTGCATGCAGAACATTGGATTTCTCCAATGACTGACACTGTCACCCTCTTTTCTGTGTTCCCACTCATGAAAAATCTTATGTCTGTAGTAGTTTTTATGTCATCTTGGTGTTTTTCCAACCTGTGGAAAGTGTTTGTAGTGGTAGTAGTTGAATACAGATTTTCTACATCCCATTCCAGTTGTCCTGACCACTCTTCTTCCCATCTACAGCTCCATCAAATCTAAGCACACTTGCTTTTGCCCTGTCCTGGCCAACAGAGATCTGTTCTCAATTCCTTTCCCTTTCTGTGAGACATATCCTTATGAGTTTGCTGCATTTGATATTATTAATTTGCTGTTTCAGCCTTAATTCTCTTTTAAGCAGCAGTGAATTGGGGTTTTTTTGTCTTTCTCACCATTTATATATTACCTGATTCTTCTACCTCTTTTTGTAAGACTTAATGTAAATAGAAGACAAAAAGAGCAGCCTGTAATTAATAAGATTTTATTTTATTTCCAGGTCCCAAGAGCTGTGCTATATATTTCTGAGCTCCATCTTCTGACACTTCTCAGTTAATTATTTCTAGCTGCAGTGTTCCTGTGAGATTTTTGTAGAAGTGCTCTTGGCTCTCCTGTTGGTTACCTCTGTTGTGCGATCAGTTTAGCTAATGCAAGTAAAGTGGTATTTTCAAAACCTTTTGAAACTGGCAGCTCTTCAGATTGTTGACAAACGCTGTTTCTTTCAGGTCTGTGAGGAGCCTCTGTCGTTTCATGGGGGACAAAGGGGGCTGTTCAGCAACAGCCTCGTGCAGGAGACTTTCTCTCTTATCACTAATTACACTCTTGCTTCCCAATATAAGCACATGCTTAGTTTTTACTGTTGTTAGTAGGACACGTCTTGTCCTTGTCGTGACAGGTACTCTGGGGTTTTTTTGTTATTTCCAAGCCCTAGGATTTTGTTTCAGATAAAGACTGTCAATTTGAAGTTTGAGTTGAAGCCTTTGTAGGCTTTGTAGTGCTGTCCCAAACAGAATAAATGATAGGGAATTACTTACTTCTGTTCCCTGGCAACTCATGGTTGTGTGTCTTCAGCAGCAGTTACCTTCTTGCCTTCCTCCCAGAGAGTAACCCGGTCAACAAAAGTGAAAGTGAGCCAGTCTGTCAATCACTGCAGTTCACAGGTTGGAACAGTGATAAAACTGCAGATGATTTATAGTTTCACTAATTAGGCTGGTCTGTGAACTGCTGTGACTGTGGATGGGGCACTCGCTCGTTTCTGCCAACCTTCCTGTGAAAACAGTAATTTCTCACATCTTCCCAGCGTGGATGGCAAGGGCTCACGTGGAGCCATCTGTATGTGCTTGAGAATTGCTATTTTTACTCTTTATTCAGCAGATGCTGGTAAATTGCTTTGTGTAACTGTATATGTTTAGCAGCAGTGGTGGTTTTTTTTCCCCCTATGAGAAACTTATTTTTTCTTACTACATGTGATGCTTGCTTTACTTTCCAGAATGCTGCTGTTTCTCTCTTTTTTTAATCCCATCATTCCAGACACTATCTCTAAAAATTTCTTTTCTTTCTCAGCCTTTTCTCCCTGCCTTTGTCTGACTCTTCATATTGAAAAGCTCCCATGTTTCTTCCTGCTCTCTCTTCATGTTCTCTTTTAGTGCCTTGAGACGTATAGATAATCTTACTGAAAACAGAGCTCTGCAACTTCTAAGAGAAAAATAAGTATTGTTCAAGCTAAGGTTAAGTATTTAAAACTTTGTCAAGCTAAACTTTGATGAAGATCAAGATGAGGGAGAATCCTTTCATGTTACTCAATTGTTTGCAGAGACCTATTCTTGCTTATTACACTTTTAATATTGGAAAATAAAATTTGAACCTATAGTCGGGAAAGTTAATTTAGTAATTGCATTATACCTTTCAAGGTGCTGTATACCTCTTTTTTTTTTTCAATTCTTATTAGAAGCTGTCATTTCTGATAGATCTAACTTTAAATTTGCTCCACAGAAAGTAAGAATGGAAGCTCATGCAAAGTTTGCAGTGCTATGGCATCTCACCCGCGACCTTCACATTAACAAGTCATCTTCTTTTGGACGTACCTTTGACAGGTTGGTGATTGCAATAATTTGCAGAATCCTTAACTGTATTATACTGGCAGCATGGAAGGCTCTGAGGAAAAAGAACTGGGAGTCCTGGTGGACAACAGGAATGACCATGAGCCAGCAATGTGCCCTTGTGGCCAATTAGACCAATGGCATCCTGGGGTGCATCAGGAAGAGTGTGACCAGCAGGTGGAGGGAGGTCATTCTGCCCCTCTGCTCTGTCCTGCTAAGGCCCCATCTGGAGCACTGGGTCCAGTTCTGGGGTCCCCAGTTCAAGAAGGACAAGAAACTGATGGAGAGGGTACAGTGGAGGGCTACAAAGAGGATGAGGGGTCTGGAGCATCTCTGGATGGTTTGGAGAAGAGAAGACTGAGGTGGTGATAAATTCTGTACATATAGCTAAGCTTATACATGAACATGTACTACTGGAGTATGTAAAATAGTCAGTGAAATTCAGAGTCCAATATGTATATAATTTTTTCCAAAGTCTGGAAAGGATTCTAAAGGGTAATTATGCAAGTAGTTTGAAATATGTGCTAGGGTCATTCTTCTTTCTATTCTAGATCTTTGTTTATCATGCTGGACAGCCTTAATAGCTTGGATGGTTCTACATGGTCAGTGGGACAAGCTTGGCTGAATCAAGTTCTTCAAAGACATGATATTGCAAGGGTTCTTGAGCCTTTGCTCCTGCTGCTTCTCCATCCGAAAACTCAGCGAGTTTCTGTTCAGCGAGTACAGGCTGAATGTTACTGGACTAAATCCCCCTATCACCCTGAAGAAGAAAATGAAAAGCACTTTATGGAGAAGTTTAGCTGTGCTGATGGTATGTACACAGGGAGAGTGCAGGAATTTCCTTATTTAATTTCTTTATTTGTTATTTACATGCAACATTAAAAATGCAGTAGAAATTTTTGAGGGTAACTCACAAAATAAAATGCTGGAATAGCTACCGCTATATGTGGATTTCTGCATGTTTTTTCTAATTCATGTCTGGTCTCCGAGGTATCGTTGAAGTTTTAATCTCAAATTAAGATGATATGCAAGTATTTTAATATAGAGCATTTTCTTAAGTCATACCGAACTTCAGTAGAATTTAAGAATATGGCTTGAAGCTTGACCAACACTTTTTTGTGAATAAGGACCACTGACATGGGCCTGCCTGAAAATACGTTGATGAGTTCTGCAGTTGTTTGCATGTATTGTGTAATTTTAGTAACACATTAATAGTTCTCTTTTATGAAAACATGTGGTTTCAAAAGGGAATTACGTTGTTATGCTAAGGTCTACTGCTAAAGTAATCTTGCTTCAGTTATGTGAATGCCTCATTTGCATATTAACGTGACTTTTTTCTGCCATTGAAAATGCCATTTACCATGCCTTTATAATTAGAAGTCTTGATAATAGTTTAAATTCAAAATTTTAATTCTAAACTCTTATTCTGAAGAATAAACTTGTGTATATATTTTTTCTGTTTTTCTTTAAGCATTTTCCCATGTGCCTGTAAATCAAGAACAACTTATTATACCTAAAGAAGGCAATGAAAAACAACTTGTGATGGATGAGATGGAGAATTTCAGCCTGACTGTCAACCCCCTGAGTGACAGGCTTTCCTTGTTAAGTACCAGTAGTGAGACTATCCCAATGGTTGTGTCTGATTTTGACCTTCCTGACCATCAGGTTGAAATACTGCAGAGTTCTGACTCTGGCTGTTCTCAGTCATCTACTGGAGACAACATCAGTTATGAAGTGGAAACGGAAAGCCTGAGCGCTCAAGATAGTTCTCAGACTCTGAGGGAAGACTCACCTGATGAAATTGTGCAACAAGTGGTCACAGATCTTATATGCAAGGTTGTAAGCGGTCTTGGAGAAGAGACTGAACCAGTTAAACATAGTCTACACGCTGAGGACACTCCATGTACATTTAGTTCTTTGGATAACTCTGTAGAGGTGACCAAAAACGAAGATCAAAATATTCAAAGTAGCCAGAGTAGTTTGCTTAGTAATGACAGCTCCCAGTTGCTGTCGGCCTCGACTGAGACTGGACTTGAGAGCTTAAGGGATGAAATTTCAAGAAATAACTCTTCACCCTGTATTGCAGAAAGTCAGCAGTCCCTCTCTGACCTCACTCTTGCTTCCACCGAGTCAAAGTCCAGAAAGCGAAGCCACAGTAGCATTCAGTTCAGCTTCAAAGGGAAGCTACCAGAAAAAATGCCAGAAAAAGAAACAATTGTTAAAGAGGCTGGTAAGCAACCAGGTGCAAAACCGAAGGTGAAAATAGCCAAAAAGAAAGATGAAGAGAAAAAGAAAGCACAAACAGAAAAGCTTAAACAAACAAACGTCTTCTTCAGTGATGGTCTTGACTTAGAAAACTGGTACAGTTGTGGAGAAGGAGAAATTTCAGAAATTGAAAGCGATGTGGGATCCCCAGGAATGCGAAAATCTCCCAACTTTAACATCCATCCATTGTACCAACACGTGCTGCTGTACCTCCAGCTGTATGACTCTTCAAGAACATTGTACGCTTTTTCTGCAATTAAAGCAATTCTGAAAACGAACCCTTCGGCTTTCGTAAGCGCTATCTCCACCACCAGCGTCAACAACGCGTACACTCCTCAGCTCTCCTTGCTCCAGAATCTTCTAGCCAGGCATCGGATATCCGTTATGGGCAAGGATTTCTATAGTCACATCCCAGTTGATTCGAACCATAACTTCCGGAGCTCTATGTACATAGAAATCCTTATCTCCTTGTGCTTATACTATATGAGGAGCCATTATCCAACTCATGTTAAAGTAACCTCGCAAGATCTAATAGGAAACCGTAATATGCAAATGATGAGTATAGAAATCCTGACGCTTCTCTTTGCCGAGTTGGCAAAAGTGATAGAGAGCTCTGCCAAGGGCTTTCCTAGTTTCATTTCGGACATGTTGTCCAAGTGCAAGGTTCAGAAAGTGATCCTGCATTGCCTGCTGTCTTCCATCTTCAGCGCGCAGAAATGGCACAGTGAAAAGATGGCTGGGAAAAACATCGTGGCGGTGGAAGAAGGTTTCTCCGAAGACAGCCTTATAAATTTTTCTGAAGATGAGTTCGACAATGGTAGTACTCTGCAGTCACAGCTCTTAAAAGTACTCCAGCGCCTGATCGTGTTGGAGCACAGAGTAATGACTGTGCCTGAGGAAAACGAAACGGGCTTTGACTTTGTCATAACGGACTTGGAGCATATCGGTCCCCAGCAGCCCATGACTTCTCTTCAGTATTTACACTCCCAGCCCATAACTTGCCAAGGCATGTTTCTGTGTGCAGTGATACGAGCTTTACACCAGCACTGTGCCTGTAAAATGCACCCCCAGTGGATTGGCCTTATCACTTCTACGTTGCCTTACATGGGAAAAGTTCTGCAGAGGGTGGTTGTTTCTGTGACTCTTCAGCTCTGCAGAAACTTGGATAATTTAATTCAGCAGTATAAATATGAAACAGGATTATCCGATAATAGGTATGTGGGTGTGGAGGTGTGTAATTTGATGAAGCAGATTTAATTGTGTTGAATTGCTTTGCAACCAGATCGACCCCTTTTTAAAAACTGCGTTCTCTTCTTTTAGGCCTCTCTGGATGGCGTCAGTCACTCCCCCAGATATGGTTCTTACTCTATTAGAAGGGATCACAACAATAATTCATTACTGCCTCCTGGATCCATCTACACAGTATCATCAGGTAAATGCATCTGGGTGCCTGCGAGGCAACTTAAGGACTCTGATTATATTAGCAGAATTGAAGATCTGAATGGGGAAAATACCAAATATATTGTCCTATCTATAATTATATTTGTTATTGATTATATGCACATCCCAAACAGAAAAACACTTTTCGTCTAATTAGACTTTTAAGAGAATAATCTTGAATTTTATTGCTTGCTTGGTTTGGTGTTTGGGAATTTTTTTTTGTTCCCCTGAAATAACTCAAGTGGGAGTTCCTTAACTTTTCGATCCCTAGAATGCTATTTTTTAGAGATGGCTTTGCCAGAACTCCCCAGACTGGTACCTGTCCTATTTCTGGCTGGACTGTGTTCATCTTGTAATACGTCAAAACATTCTCTTTCAGCTCCTCCTATAAATTCACAATTCATCTTTTGAGTCAAGCAGTTTTTAGACCTGATATTCAGAGCATGGTCTCTCTTAAAAATTTGGCCCAGATGCTGCAAGAATGTTTTTGCCCTTCTTTCTCTACAATCTAGGTTTTACCTTTTTTTTTTTTTTATTCTTATACACCTTTGCCTTTCATTCATTAAAAGTAATTGAAAAGCGTTTACTATTTGTGCAAGAAAATAATTTTTGCCTAGAGTATGTTACACTTAAAATTATGAAATAATTGTTTTGCCAAGGTATAGGCAGATGATACAAAATTGATTGCTGTGAACATAAGGCTTCATGTTCAGAATATATCAGTCAAAAGATTCTTGAGTTATTATTTTTAATAGACTCAAACCCTGTACTGACTATAAGAATTAGTGAAAAACTCTTTTGACGAAGAGCTAATGTTGAAAGATTCCATGTCTTTTAAGTCTCAATTTACACTATTTTACTTATGCTGTTTATGTAGATATTTAATGTTCTTCCTGCCCTTTTCCTTTAAAATCCACCAGCTTTTGGTTAATGTGGATCAGAAGCACTTGATTGAAGCACGCAATGGGATCCTGTCTATCTTGCACATGATCATGTCTTCTGTGACTTTGCTGTGGAGCATCCTTCACCTTGCAGATTCTTCAGAGAAAACCACTGCTGCTGCTGCCTCCATTACCACCATTAATCTTGGGTCAACAAAGGTTAGACTATCAGGGATAACAGAGTTTAAGTTGTTGATGAATTTAGATTGTCAAACTAAATCCAATTCCATTCCCTTAAATGTAAATTGAGTTTCAATGCCTTTGTCATACATAGTCTGCTTTTAAACTTGAGTATGTCAGCTCAAGACAATGTCTTGCCTTTTTGCTTTCTAGAAAGAAAATTAAATCCTTTTTATGCCTTTTTGTGCCGCAGAAGTTATAAAATATTAATGTAAAATTTTAACAAAAGAGAAACATCTTGTGCCCCCCACCAAGCCTGCTCGCTGCTGGGGTCTTGTGAGAAGCAGAAAAGGCCTTCATGCTGTGTAAGTGCTGCTCAGCAGGAACTTAAAGATCCCTGCAACATCACCACTGTTTTCAGCTGGAAGCCAAAGCATAGCCCCATCTAGCGACTATGAAGAAAATGAACTCTCTCCCAACCAGAACTAGGACAAGTGTCCAAAACTGGACACTGTACAAGATACCTTCTTTCCAGGGAAATATTTCATGCCTTTCATGAAGTGCTGCTATTTATGAAAGCTCCTTTCCCCTTCCTTATAAAGTTGTCAACATGAGGTTGTGATTCACTATAATCCCAGTTCTTGCTTTTTTCCTGTAGCACTTCCATCTAAATAGTTACTCATCCTGAATCGCTGAAGTTGTTTATCCCTACTTGTGCAGGCAAAAATTAAGCCTTTATTGCAGCTTATATTTTTGATTTTTCCAGGTCATTTTTAGATCTGTGCCTTTTTATTTGTTGCTTCCTACTTCACTACCATTTGCAAATTTAAAAAGTGTATTTTATCTTCCCTTGTCTTATTCAATGAATAGAGTGATTGAAGAGCACCATATGTGGAATAGAGCTTTATGAACCCTCTGAGTGCCTCCTCCCATTTTGATAAAAATCAGTAATAGTTATCATCCCACTATGGCTTTAGAGGCAACTGGTTTGAGCAGGATGCAGAGGCTCTTATCTGAAGGTGTATGTGTTCTGCTTCCACCTTTCAGAATTTGAGGCAGCAGATTCTCGAACTGTTGGGTCCAATTTCAATGAATCATGGTGTTCACTTCATGGCTGCTATTGCGTTTGTATGGAATGAAAGGAGGCAAAATAAAAACACTTCTAGGACAAAGGTATGTTTATACTACACTGGTCGCTTCAAATAGTGGTAATAGCTTTGAGTGATGTAGAAGCAGTTAGGAGAAAATTCTGATTTATGCAATATGGAGAAGATATATAGAATCATGGAATGGTTAGAGTTGGAAGGAACCTTCAAGATCATCCAGTTCCAACCCCCTGCCCTGGAAAGGGACACCTCCTGGTTGCTCCAAGCCCCATCCAGCCTGGCCTTGAACCCCTCCAGGGATGGGGCAGCCACAGCTTCTCTGGGCAACCTGTTCCAGTGTCTCACCACCCTCACAGGAAAGGATTTATTCCTAATATCTAAGCTAAATCACCTCTCTTTCAGTTTAAAACCATTACCCCTTGTCCTATCACTCCACTCCCTGCTAAAGAGTCCCTCCCCAATTATTATTATATTATATTATATTTCTAATTAGTAGCTTTATTGTCAGGGAACTACCAGCTTATTTTAGAATGGGATAATCTCCCTCAATTCTTAAAGAAAAAGAATATATGATTCCAAGTCTCTAGATGAACTAGGTATTAATCCCACAAGGCCAACTGCATTAATTTTGGCTTAGGCATTCTCTGTGATGATAATTTGAGACACACATTTGATTCTTTTAGGTTATTCCTACGGCAGGTGAAGAGCAACTTCTACTGGTGGAGCTGGTTCGCTCTATCAGCGTTATGAGGACAGAGACTGTTATCCAAACAGTCAAAGAAGTTTTGAAGCAGCCTCCAGCCATAGCCAAGGACAAGGTATGGAAACTGTAGTGGGTGCTGTTGATTTATTTAATGCCTCTTAGAACGCTGATGATACGGATACTTCGTTCAGAAAGCTGAGCGAGGAGTTAATGCTGCTGCTCAGTTCAGTGAGAAAAGTTTCACAATATCTAATAGATGGATGAATTTTGGGAAGTCAGACCTTCTTAGGTCATTACCATGTAGTGAACTGCTCCTGAATCATCTTTACTGCTTCTGTACAAGTCTGTTTTCTGGGGACAGACTGTTTCCATGAGGGAACCAGGTGTATACCCTAGCATCAGGTTGATTTTTCAGGTATTGAAATGGCATCGGGTAAAAGAGGGGAATAAAAAAAGGAAAGAATAACTTTATAGAAAGATATGTAGGTGGATATTTGCAATATCTAATTAATGAAGTTATATCTTCAGATGCCGCACTGACATCATGACGTAGTCAGTTTTGCCCTGGCAATTTTGGGGGGGGATGGGGGGGAAGAAGCCAGCTTTTTCTTCCTGATAATGGAGGTGTTGTATGTTTTTCTAGAAACATCTTTCACTGGAAGTCTGCATGTTGCAGTTTTTCTATGCTTACACCCAAAGGTAAGACAAGAAGTTAAATTTTATTTCTGTCATCAAGGAGCAGATGGACAATTGAATATTTTACATCGTTTTATAATCCTTAATCTTAATTGTGCTGGTACCACTCCGACCTTGGAGTGAAGAGCATGATTTTTGAGCACACTGTTCTTCTGCCTTCCTCCTTTTCTTAGTGACTTGATGTAGCCACCTAATAGTAAATGGAAAAAAAAACCCAAAGAATCTGTGTGAGTGGTGGTTAACGATATCTGATGGGAGAATTGTGAGGCAGAAAGAAAATGGGGAATACCTGAGGGTGATGATGCTGTTTTCATTGCTGTCACTGCTCTCTCTCAGGATTCCAGTGACCAGCTTAGTGGACAGCTGGGCAGCACTGCTGCTTCTCCTGAAGGATTCCATCCAGGTGGGTCTTCCAGCTCCAGGACAATTCCTCATACTTGGGTAAGTGCTCTTGATATTTGCAATTTCTAAAGAAGAAAATTGTACTGAACTGTTAATGTTTTCAAATCTCTGTGGCTTATTTTTGGTTGGAGACAAATCCCTATGCCCGAGTTCTGTGGCATAATTACCAAATTAGTTTCTTCTGTGAAGAGTGGTTACATATATTAAATTTTATATTATAATTTGATATAAGCCATGATCTTACCTTACTGATTAGTTGAGCCATTCAAGCTCTTTAAACAGTAGGTTTAAATTTCTCTTTTTACTTAGAAAATAACTTTAATGATTGTTTCTTAGGTATATGTAGATTTGCAGCTTACTAGAAAGAATTCGTTCCCAGCATGAAAGCTGTTTGTTGTTGTTTTCTGTTTGTTGTTTGTTGTTGTTTTCAGATTTGTCCTAGCTTAAAAATTATCGGAATAAAATCCATATCTGCTTCTATATTTTTTTCAGTGTTCTTAATGAATTTATTATGAAAAACCCAAGCCTGGAGAATAAGAAAGACCAAAGAGATCTCCAGGTAAGAAATTTGTGGTGTGTATGTCTCTCTTGAAAATATTGAACAATAAATACATAATTCAACAGTCATACAAATGCTAACGATGTACCCAAATGATTCTCTGTAGAAGTATTTTTAAGCAATAAGTGCTAAACAAATTAAAATATTTATTAATTTTAAGTTGAGTGTTTTATTTAGAATTGTTTCCAAAGGAAATTAGACTTGTGTGCTGTCCCTTTTCTACTGCCCCAAGGGGTGATGACCAATTTTAAGCTAAGTTTGATGGAAGGTTTTGGCTGGGATAGAGTTAAATTTCTCTTAAAATCAGTGCATCAGTATCTGTAGTAGGAAAGACTCCTAAAAAAATACCACAAAAGCAAGCAATTTGGTCAGAAAGATATACTAAAAGTTTATGGGTTTTTATTTGGTTAACTTCAAACCTTTTGTTGAATGTACTAGAACTATCTGATACAGCAGTTCTGGAGCTGAAATGAATCTTTAATATCTTAGTGCTATTAACAATCCGTTGAAAAAGATCTCATTTTCTACAGAGTTATTAATCACTGATAACATTCAACAGAAGTGATTTGATAGCAGTTCCGTGGTTAATGAGTTATATAAGATTTTTTCCATAAAAACCCATGTCAGGACAACAAACATAACCCTTCTGCACAAAGTTCTTGAAATACCCATGGTTTGTTGTTTTTTTGGGGTTTTTTTGGTACCAGGATGTAACACACAAGATAGTGGATGCCATTGGGGCAATTGCTGGTTCTTCCTTGGAACAGACAACTTGGCTAAGACGAAACCTGGAGGTTAAGCCTTCCCCCAAGATCATGGTTGATGGAAACAACTTGGAATCAGATGTCGAAGGTAGTTTCATTTTCGTCTTTTTTTTTTTAAATAAAACATTAATTATCAGGCCAAAATGACCAGAGAGGGCAGCTTGGCTATATTTCGGTACGTTAAAAATTCTTCAGTATTTTTCAGGTGTATCTGGTAAAGCCTGTACATCTTAAATATATGCTATTAAAATATGCTTGTGAGGTAAATAATGGCTTAAGAAAACTAACTTTGGATATATTTTTTTATTATTATTATCTTCATTTAGATATGTTGTCTCCAGCAATGGAAACTTCAAACATAACTCCATCAGTTTATAGTGTCCACGCATTGACCTTACTTTCTGAGGTAAATGTCTCCTCAGATGTAATAAATACTGTCTTACAGTGACCTTTTATATTGTGTAAAGCTTTGGATTAGAAGTTTGGGAAAAGAGGTTTGATGGGAGAATAATGCAATTGGATTCTGGTTTCATGTAACAATATATAAAACTTTGTTACTGAAACAGTTTTAAAGATTCAGTGAGATGGGTGAGACATAAACCATGGCCTTTCAGATGTGAAGTGTAGGGAACTTTTTTGGTGGCAAGCTTTGATGTGTTGATAGTGTTATTTACTGCTGATAGTTACAGTCGGTCTTTGATGGGTTTTGTTGGTTTTTTTTTGTTGTTGTTGTAGCTTATTCTGTAGAATGCTTTGTCCAGGAGCTTATGCTTCTGTGTTTGTTTTAAAAATGATGGGATAGTTATGCTCTGGATTCTGTATAGTACCTGAAATTTGATCACTTCTATCATAAATTTGAACATTCAGTGAAGGACACTATAAAAAAAAAATAAAAATAAAATGCTGAATAGTAGATAAAAGGCAGTTTGGGAGCGCATGTTAAAATATCTTCCTCTCTGTTTATAGGTTTTGGCTCATCTCTTGGATATGGTTTTCTACAGTGATGAAAAAGAGAGGGTTATTCCTTTGCTTGTAAATATCATGCACTACGTTGTTCCCTACCTCCGTAATCACAGGTATCTTTGCAATTTATGGAATTTGTGCGGATCTCTAAAGCCAGTTGAAATTCAGTGCGTGGCAATTAAGTTGAAACAGACGCAATAAGGGTAAAATATCTGTAAAACTTTCTATAAAGCAATAACTGAAAATTGTTTTGTGTTGATTTCTCTTTGCTTAGTGCTCACAATGCATCCAGCTACCGAGCCTGTGTTCAGTTATTGAGCAGTCTTAGTGGGTACCAGTACACAAGGAGAGCGTGGAAGAAAGAAGCCTTTGACCTCTTCATGGATTCCAGTTTCTTCCAGATGGACGCTTCATGTGTTAACCAGTAAGACTTCAGTTTTTCTGCTTATAGCCATGGCTGTTACAAATTCTGCCTATACCATTAACACCAGAGGATGTGTAATATGGACCAAAATTTCCCAACAGATCTCTGTTGAGAGAAACACAGGGATATTCTGTGGTTTGGATTACCCCATGAAATGTGAAATTCTTTTACCTGGGGTATATTTGTATGCACAAGTCTATTTTTTTCTAATTTCAAGAGAGATTTTTTTTTTAATTTCTATGAGGAAAAAGCAGTTAAAATTTTAGAGTTTCCAATCAGACTGCAGCAAGTAAATGGTACCTGTCCATCAGAGAGCTTGGATTGGAAGTCTTAGCAAACATGAGCCTGAATTAGTTAACAGCAGGAAAAGAAAAATGCTTTTTTTTTTTTTTTGTATTTCTGATTTTTGTACAATGTTCCTTTCTAGTTGGAGAGCTATTATGGATAATTTGATGACCCATGACAAAACCACATTCAGAGATTTGATGAGTAAGTATTTATTGATGTAGTAGTGACTTTTCTCTAAGGGAAACATTAAAAAAGGAAAAAATAATTATCTTGAAAACACTTATTTAGACTTTATTCCAATCTGTTTAAAATATTCAATGGTGGGGGGTTTTTGTGTTTTCTCTTGAAATACTTGTTTCTGGAGATCCATAAATAAGATCACTCAAAGTGAGAGAATTTCAGATCATTCTGAACCAACCACCAGTAAATTTTGGTGGTTGGACTCAATCTCAGAGGTCCCTTCCAACCATAGTGATTCTGTGAAAGTTCATTAAGCAGAGTGACTGTGTGTAGAGGGGGTGTTGCGTGTTTTGGTTTTTTTTTTCTCTAAAGTCTGAGACCAGCTCAGATTAAGGAAAAATTGATTCTGCACATTCTGAACATCTATACCTGCCAGTTGCGTTTTAAAAATAAAAATGGCTAAATTGCCTCTCGGAAGCCCCCAAACTAAGGCACAATTGTTTATACTTAGGAGTTTTCTTTCAATGTGTGTTTTAAATCACTGTGCATTTATATGCACAAGTACAAATTGCAAAGCATACGTCTTCATAATAGCTGCTTTTGAACTGCATTAATGCAACGAAAGTAAGAGTTATTTGTGCCTCAACGTGAAGCAGAAGGGAAATCTGAAGTTTGTCTCTGCACGTCCTCGTTTTCTCTTTCAGCACGAGTGGCCGTGGCTCAGAGCAGTTCACTCAATCTCTTTGCTAATCGAGATGCAGAGCTGGAGCAGCGCGCTATGCTCCTCAAGAGACTGGCTTTTGCAATCTTCAGTAGCGAGATAGACCAATACCAGAAATATCTTCCAGACATACAAGGTAAGTAAAAGTGTATCATTTAATTTAAGATTCAGCTGGACAAGGTTCTAGGCTGTCTTGTGTAGACCGTGCTTTTGCCAAGAAAGGTTGGACCAGGTGGTCCTTGATGTCCTTTCTAACCTGGTATTCTGTGACTCCATGAATGTGCAGTCGAAGCCCAGAAAGGCAGCTGTACCCTGGGCCGTGTCTAAAGAGGTGTGGCCTGAAGGCCAAGGGAGGTGACTCTCCCCCTCTGCTCTGCTCTGGTGAGACCCCACCTGGGGTACTATGTCCAGTTCTGGAGCCCTCAGCACAGGAAGGACATGGACCTGTTGGAGCAGGTCCAGAGGAAGTCACAGAAATGCTCAGAGGGCTGGAGCCCCTCTGCTGTGAGGTCCAGAAAGAGCTAGGATTGTTCAGCCTGGAAAAGAGAAGGCTCCGGGGAGACATTATTGCTGCCTTTCAGTATGTAAAGTGGGTTTATAAAAAAGATGGGGACATGCTTTTTAGTAGGACCTGTTGCATTAGGAAAAGGGGTAATGGTTTTAAACTAAAAGAGGATAGATTTAGACCAGATATTAAGGAAGAAATATTTATACTGGGGGCAATGAAGCACTGGAACAGGATGCACAGAGAGGTGGCAGATGCCCCAGCTCTGGAAAAGTTTGAGATTAGGTTGGACAGGGCTCTGAGCCACCTGCTCTAGTTAAAGATGTCCCTGCTCATTGCAGGGGGTTGGACTAGATAACCTGTAAAGGTCTCTTCCAGTGACCTTTTACGTGATGTGATGGAAAATGGGAGCCCCTCAGTTTTATTCAAAGGTGATGCAAATAGTTACGGCAACTTCTTCTAGATGCGTTGTCTTTTAGTACTACCAAGATGGACACTTTGATCTCTTCCTCTATATGGAAAGTTGATTGCATCATCTATTTTGTTTCATTTGTTTGAGGATTTATTATTTTGAAGTTTTATGGGGTTTTTTTTCCCTGTAAGTCAGTAGCTGGGTTTACTATGTTCAAGACATCAGGCAGTTTTACTGGTCTGAATTGCAATGTGTTGGTTTGACTGAAAGATTTCCCCCCATTTTGAATACTTAGAGGTGGTTATGGTTAAGTAAGAGCATGTTGTCCATGTGTAATATCCCATGTACTATGATGATGCAGCTTTTTAATGATAATATATCCTAGTTGTTTGGGCTGCTGTTGAGAGTAAATGAAGGAAGATGAAAATGCTGGTTGAAATTTCTCTGAACTGAGGAAACCTTCTTGGCTTTTTGTTTCAGAAAGGCTGGTAGAAAGTCTCCGTTTACCACAGGTGCCCACCCTTCATTCCCAAGTGTTCCTGTTTTTCAGAGTATTGCTTTTAAGAATGTCTCCTCAGCACCTTACCTCGCTTTGGCCTACCATGATCACTGAGCTGGTGAGTTGCAGTTGTTATTCACGAT
The DNA here is from genome assembly GCA_004320125.1 of Scolopax mira. Classification (NCBI taxonomy): domain Eukaryota; kingdom Metazoa; phylum Chordata; class Aves; order Charadriiformes; family Scolopacidae; genus Scolopax; species Scolopax mira. Next base: position 19,961 of record BJBW01014673.1, read on the forward strand.
TTGGAAGACTGGTGCAAATTTGAGACACAAAGTAATTTCTCAATGTTTTTAAGAAAAATCTCTTCTGGATAATGTGCTGCCTGTGGAGTCTCCACTGTTGGGTGTTTCACAGCTTTGGCCATGGGAATGGAGGAGAGTGGCTGATACATCCTGTGGCCCATTTAACCTGGTGTCAGAGTAGTTCTGAAGGGGCTGGATAACACAGATAGCAAATCTTATAATCTGTTAGCTCCTAACCTAGCCCTTAGTTAATCACAGATTTAAACAATAAAAGTAGAAAAGCTATAGAAAGTATTTTAAGGATCAAGTGCATAGTTGTAGCAATGGAAGCATTTTGTGTTGAGCCTGTCTGTCATGGTTTAACCCCGGCTGGCAACTAAGCACCAGACAGCTGCTGGCTTCTTCCCTGCCCTTCAGTGGGATGTGAGGAAGGAATTGTAAGAGTAAAAAGTGAGAAAACGTGTTGGTTGAGATAAAGATGATTAATAAGTTAAAAAAAAAAAAGAAAAAGGAGGAAAATAAACCCCAAGAAAAATAAGCGGTACAAAAGACAACAGTTATTTACCATCAACCAACAGATGCCTGGACAACCCCTGCCATCCTTCCCTCCCAGCCTTAATTGCTGAGCATGATCTCATAGGGTCTGGGGTGTCCCTTTGGTCAGTTGGGGTGGCTGTCCCGGCCCTGTCCCCTCAAACATCTTCTGCTCCCCCAGCCTGCCTGCTGGCACAGCGGCGTGGGCAGCAGGAAAGGCCTTGATGCTGTGTAAACAGTGTTATCCACACTATTTCTAGTCCAAATCTGAAACACAGCCCTACACAAGCCACTATGAAGAAATTTAACTCTATGCTAGCCAGTACACTGTCAGTACTATAAATAATATTAATGCCATTTTACTCTAAGATCTGTTGAGAGCTGGGAACAGCGTGGCCTCTGGCTCCTCTGCTGTTCCTGGCCTTTGGACGAGTTACCGCAATCCTGGAGAGGACTCTGCCATCTCTGGGAATTCACACCCAAATTTGCTGCTTTATGCGATTCTTTATTCTCAGTTCCTTTCTGTCTTGCTCTCTGCTGGGATCTCTTTGTCAGTAGGGAAGGTGATTAGCCTTTATGAGCTTTCCTGACTATAAAAGTCGTATGTTTCATATACAGCCCTTGTGCCACTCAGGCTATATCGTAGGGATGAAAGTTTCAGGATGCCAGTGTCCAGTCATAGTGCAGTGGGTTATTTCATCATCTAGGAAAGCTCCAACAACTGTTCTTCTAAAGCTTATTACTCAAGGTTCCCTGCAGTGTTTTCCTGAGTCACGGTTCATTAAAAAATGATATTAAAATGTTGATTTTTCATCTTCAGGTACAAGTATTTTTACTGATGGAACAGGAGCTCACTGCTGATGAAGACATCTCCAGGTAAACTTATGAACTTCCCACTTATTTAACTTGCTAAGAGTCTCCTGACACATTATTGGGCAGCAGAGTAATTTGTTAGAATAATTTGTCTTGGAAAGAATTGCCAAGCTCACATGAAGAGCACAAGTGAGGAGTACTTCAGTCTGACTGCACTAACAGGAACATGCTGTTCAGAGAAAAAATAATAATAAAAAATAATCCCACTGTCAGATTGCTCATAAACAGCTAAGGTAAATTATGCAATACGAGTATGTTCTTGCAGTGTCTTCCTGGCTAAAATGACAGTACTTCTGCAATTAAATAGGCATGGCATGACTTTGTAGCTTATCAGAGGTATATTTAGAATAAGATTGATGCATTATTTTTTTTGTTGCTTAAATAAAAATGTGGTTTCTTCTAGTGCTAGAAAGAAAGATGAGGCAGATAATTTTTCTTGTTTCATTGTCTATTTCTATCCCATCTACCTTCTGCACAGTGTGTTCCAATTTCAGTCAGTGCTGGCAGTACAGGCAGATGGCTCTAAAGAACAAGGGGAATTATTTGCCTGAGTCTTGTTCTTCACTTTTTTCTCTAGATTCTCTTTGTTCTTTTGAAGAATTTTTCCCTAAAAGACACTAATATTGACACAGCTGGCGGTTTTAAACTTTCTCTGAATGTAGATGTCTGAGATACTCATCAGTGTAACATGTTCATTAGATATTAATATTTTATCATATATATATCTCTCTCTAAACATACAAAATTCCGCCCATAGCACAGGCTTGCAATGTTCTGGTTTAATTTATGGATTCAGGATTAAGTTATGTGTTTGTGAAGGCAAGTCAGTAAGATGATGTTCCCATAGTGGCAGAAGGCTGTTAGTGAATCATCTGCCTGCTATAATTTATTTTAGAACTTCTGGCCCATCTGTTGCTGGTCTGGAGACGACGTACACAGGTGGCAATGGTTTCTCCACGTCCTACAACAGCCAGAGGTGGTTGAACCTCTACTTGTCTGCTTGCAAATTTCTGGACTTGGCCCTAGCTTTACCATCTGAAAACCTTCCTCAGTTTCAGATGTAAGTAGAAGATGCTGTCATTGAAGTTTTTGAATGTTTAACTGTGCTTCTTGGTAAAATTCTAGTGTATAAAAATCCTTGTTTTCCAATTTCCTTGCCTTTCCTGGCCTTCACCCAGGGCAGCCCACAGTTCATTCCCTCCCAGTGCCAGAGTGGCCCCCGGAACAAATGATGCTACACACAAAATGGGTTCAGGCTGGTTTCCTTTAGCCTGTGGTGAGAGATTCTCCACACTTGCGAGCTAATCAGTGATAGTGATTTATTGAAGCATGTCATTTTTAAAGTGTTTAGCTGTGGTAATGTCTAAGAACCCAATACACACCCACGTCTTGGTGACTAATGCCTGAGATTGGAGGACTTTCTGTTGTCTCAGCATGACTTGCTGAAATTGCTCCTGCCTGATCTGACTGCAAGATGTTGCCACAAAGCCACTTGTGAAGGGGACTCCAGGGGGTTCTCTCAGTCAGTAGCGTTCCTGTGCGCAAGCTGCCTCCTTGGCCCCTCTGCAACCTCTTCTGTCAAAAGAAAATCAATACAAAAATGACATTTGCTGAAGATCCTGAAAATGGGAGGCCACCGAGGACAAAAGAAACATGTCTCGTCTCTTCCTTGACACTGCCCACGTGAGAGCTGCTGCCCTGGCACAGCTCTGTGGATGTTTGGTCACCGCAAATTATCCTCTTATTTAAAAGACGCTGGTGTGGGCTAGAGGGTGGAAGGACTTGCACGTGCTGTGTCTGTGTTGGATTTCTAAATCTAAAGCTAATATTGAAGGGTAATTGATTTATTTTATGGGGATTTGGCTCATAATTTGGTTCTCCAAGCTGTCCTAATCCCCATTATTAGCCAGCCCAGTGTTATTTAGGTCATTACTGTGCATCTCTGGAATGGCAGTAGTCACATTGAATCATTTATGGCATTCTCTTGGAGGCTTGGCTTGAAGTTTTAAGGACAGAAACTTTGATTTCCTTTATAGTTTGTAATGCAAGTAGCCAGTCTTTGCAGTGCAGAGAGATCAGAGGGGAGGAACGTTCCACTTGGTCTCACTGGCCTATGAATAGGTAAAATAAATAAGTTTCTGTTACCAGCATGGTATATTGAGAACATTCTATGTGTTACAGTAAGCATTGCAATGTGCAACAGAATGCTTTAAGTAAATTCCCCATTTTATAATTCAGAATTTCAGTTCCCTTGCACACAATGAAGATGGGAATACTACTTGTTTGTTTTAGCTTCTCTGCCTTACCTTACTTTTGGCATCCTTAAATACTTCAAGAAACTCTAAAATAGAAAGGAAATACTACATTCTCAACTATGTTACCTCCTGCTTTCAAGAATGTGTCTTTCCTTTTCTTTCTTGTCAGATACTGCTGGTTTTTTTTTAGTGGGATGGGTTTTTTTTTCCTCCTCTTTCTTCAATTCCTAATCAGATGTCCTCATCCAACTCCTATTCCTAGATTTAGCAGAAAAGCCTGCTCCTTCAGGAAGGGTAACCCTGCTTGTGTTATCTCCTGACAGGTATCGTTGGGCTTTTATTCCAGAAGCCTCAGATGATTCAGGCTTGGAAGTCCGAAGGCAGGGCACCCATCAGAGGGAATTCAAGCCCTATGTGGTACGTCTAGCAAAACTGCTGCGAAAAAAGGCAAAGGTATCTTATTTTCTTTCCATTTTGCTTGTTACTGATAATTTCCACGCACAGTAACCTAGAGCATTGGTTTTGGTTTGGATATTGGGTTGTGTTTTTTTTTTTTAACAATGAAGAATGGAAAGGACTTTAGCTATGGTCAGTGACTGTAGAGTTTTCTATTGAAAGTATTACTTAAGTAAAAAGTAAAATATGCTTCAGTGTCTAATCTATTTTAACATAAAATCACTTTCAGGTAGCCAGTTAGGTGAATACTATGACATTTTGAAGTAGAAAAGCATTTTTGTTAATAATGATGATATTTAAATATTTAGAAAAATGTTGCATTCCTAAAAATGAGAGAACCAAGATTTTTGAGGCAGCAGAACCCAGGAGGGCTGGGTTTCTTCCCCTGAAGCAGTTGTCATGACTGGAAGAAGGCAGGAAGAAAGAGTTCTGGGGAGATCTTGGCTGGGTTTTGTAGAGCGGGAGCAGAATTAGGGCTGTCATTATTTTGGTGCCTTAGGTACATTAAAACCCTCATTTGGGTGGAGTGGAGGCCTGATCCGCTAATGACACTGGTGGAAACTGGCCAAGCCCTGTCCCAAGGAGGTCTCTTCTGCTGCCACAAAGTAAGGAAGTTGCTGTCGGGTACTTTTGCTGACCCTGCTGTCAGGACAGAGCTCCCCCCGGGAGGCACCTCACTGGGAAAGGTTACTGGTTGGCCAAGGAAAGAGGGAGAAAGCTTTGAAGATTCATTCTGGGGTTTCCTTCCCCTGTCAGGGCTGTAATGCTGGCCGCCTGCTGTAGCTACTACATTTACAATCCCTAAGAGGTGCGTGTTCACCGACTGAAGAAGCTACTGCTGACATACAAGTGGCTGCATAAAATTTAGGGATAAGTTGGTTGCAGGCAGATCTGAGCTATTTGAGCAAGGCTCACACCCCTAGGGGATAAAAAAAAAAAGAGCTGAAGCATATCTGCATTCTTCATTTTACTGTTTTTGAACCGTGAAGATGAGACTAAATTTCTCTTCTCGCCTGTATAAAGGATTAATTAGTTTTGAGTGACTGCTAATCAGGCAGAGCCTCTCTTCCTGGTGCTACACCTGTTAGAAAGCTCTCACGCTCCAGATAATCTCTCCACATGAATTATAATGATCTATGATGCATAAATTAGACACGCTGGTAAGTACAATATGTTGAGGTAGATGCCTGAAGCCGGGACTGCCACGGGATGCTTCAGAAATCTAGAAAAACGTGCTGGGATTTCTGGAGCCCCCCCAGTCACAGCAGCAGTTCCACACTGGGGTGTGATGGTGAGATAAACACCAGGTAATGGATACAGACTTCCAGGCCATTTCCTCTCTGTGCAGGGGAGAATTCCATTGCGTGTAGCAGTGGGATTTTTCTTAGCAAGTAACAGTTTCTGAGCAAAATGTTCCAGGGAATCTTAATTTTCCTTCAGATTGGTGCAGAAGGGTGTTGCTCAGGCTCTGTTGTGTGAAGGAAATGTCCTTCTAAACCTTCTTTGGCACTACTGGCCATAAAGAGACCAAACGGCCACATTGGCTCCAGAGTCTGTCCTTCCTGGACCACGGACTCTTTGGGGTGGGTGATTTTATTATTTTAATTTTTTATTTTTTTTTTTTTTTAGCTGAAGCACAGCATCCAACCCAGCAACCGCACGGCCTTCACGGCAAAGTATTCCTTTGATATATGAAATGCAGTCTGAAAGTTCTCCTCTTTCCTTCCACAGGACAAACAGGAGGACTTTAAGACGGTGGTTTTGGAGGGAATGGAGATGGCCAAGCATCAGGTGAGGGTGGCCTTTGATGCTTGAGTTGTGAAACAAGCTCGCCATAACAAAAACACCATCACCTCGAGGCCCTGGGCGGTGTTGAGTTCTCAGTAAGAGCTGAGAGACATCAGTCTTGTGAGAGGACAAACCTGAGAGATTTTTTTAAAGTGAAAGAATTGTGAGGGCCCTTATTTTTATAGATAACATAAAAATTTATGTACTGACCTTTTGTAATCTGTTTCACTTAGGAAACCAACTTAAAAACTTACTTTTACATTGGTTTTCTGCACAAAATGAATTACAGAAAGTTAGTGTTAGTTCTAAGACAACTTGTGATCACAAATAATTATAAAATAATAAATGCCAAATGGTGGGTGTGAGACAAAGAATCCCTAATTGGTCCTGGTCAAATTAACTGCTGTTTTAAGTCCCTGAGGAGTTAGCAGTGTTTGCAGTAGATGCTGCCGTGAGGAAATGGCTTGGAGGGGCTCTATCTCATTGCCCAGGAGGAGGAGGAGGCTCCTGAACTGCAAGACAGGTCACAAAATGCCAGAATGACATGGGGTTGGAAGGGACCTCTGGAGATCATCTAGTCCAACCTCCTCCCAGAGCAGGGTCACCCAGAGCAGGTCCCACAGGAACGTGTCCAGGTGGGTTTGAAATGTCTCCAGAGAAGGAGACCCCACCACCTCTCTGGGCAGCCTCTGCCAGGGCTCTGCCACCCTCACAGGAAAGAAGTTCCTCCTCATGTTTAGATGGAACTTTGTGTGTTCAAGTTTGTGTCCATTCTTTGTTGTCCTGTCCCTGGGCACCATTGAGAAAAGACTGGTCCCAACCTCCGGACACCCACCCTTGAAATAATTATAGATGTTGGTGAAATTCCCCCCTCTGTCTTCTCTTCTCAAATATTTAAGATATTGAAGGTGACCCTTATCAGGGTCTCAGCAGTGTCCTGCCACTGCCTGGGAGCTTCTGGGCCATGACTGCTGCCCTCGCTGGTGGGGTTCCTGAAACTCTCTCCCTTCATGGCGGGAATTTGGAGTGGATGGTGTGTACCCCAGGTCTGCTGGGAAAACACGGTAAAAAAACCGAGGCATTTATCCTTTGAGGACAACTTCAAGGGTTTGCTCAGAGCCTTTGTGTGTGTTACTTCTGCTACTAAAACCAGCGCTGTGTTTCTTCTCCCTGAAAGAGAACTTTAACTTCAAGGAGAAAATGCTTCATTTCTGTTTTAACTTCCTGTGGGGTCACTAATGCTGGTGAGTGTTATCAGAGATAAACTGGTAATACTTTATTGGGCATTAGTCTTTTATTTTCAGGTTGCCCAGAGAAGCTGTGGCTGCCCCATCCCT
>BJBW01014673.1:27218-37984 GCA_004320125.1 Scolopax mira
CCAGGGCAGGGGGTTGGAACTGGATGGTCTTGAAGGTCCCTTCCAATTTTTTTGATCTGGTTTGACCCGTGTCGTTTCCCATTTCTCTGTATTTACAGAAAAACCCAGAGGAGGACAGCTCAGGGAAAACACTCAGTTGGGAACCGGGTCACTTGCTTTTAACCATCTACACCGTCCGCAGCATCGAGCAGCTTTTGCCTTTCTTCAACGTGCTCAGCCAGGTCTTCAACAGCAAGGTCACGAGCAGGTGTGTGGGACACTCAGGGAGCCCTGTCCTTTACCCCAACTGCTTTCCAAGTAAGGACATAAAAATGGAGACCCTCAAGACCTTCTCCAGCAAAGCAAGACAGAAGATAGAAGAAATGGTCGAGAAGGATTTCCTCGAAGGCGTGATAAAAACATGAACCACACTGGTACTATTCAGCTTATATGTAGTGTAACTATTTAAATGAGATACTGTATCTTTCCCAGTTGTATAGTATTCTTTTCTTACTTTGTATGTAACGAAATACTTCATGTTGTATTTAAGTTAAATATTTGTAAATAAGAGAGAAAAGTTCTGGATGGGGCCTGAATCAAGTTCAAATATTGGGTGGCTCATATTGATTATGGTGCCTACTATTTACAGTCCATGTTTTTGTTGTCTTGAGTTCTGTCTTTAAAAAATCCTAAAAAAAAAGAAAAAATACAAGGTGCACATTTTTTCAATTTGTTTCCAGTTTATTTTTGTCTTTTTTTTTTTTTTCCCCATCGTTTGGAATTTGTGCTTATTTAGCGATCTGGAAAATAGCGTTATGGCAGGAGTTAATACAAAGAAAAATATATTTGTCAGAGGTAGATGCCCTGAAGTGAACTATGCAGAGGAGGAAGAGGAGGAGGAGGATGATACTTGTGTATTTGAACCATTGCATCCCCTGTCCCTGCCCCTTGGTGCTGCTGGGGAGCAGTAACAGCCACAGAAGACAAACTTGTCTCTGTCCTTTCCCTCTTAAAAGTGACTATAAAGGTTGTTAAAGCAAATTGCTTTCTAAGCAATACTTGAATTTCACAAAAGTAGCTAATGATTAATATTATTGCAATCATACATTATTATTATTTGCAAATGCTCTTTCATTATCTTATTTCCCCTCCAACTGAGGTGAACGGAATGTCAAGACCAGTGACCGTCTCCGCCTTCCACTGGGTGACGATGGGACGAGCTTCTGCAGCAGCTCCAGCAGGTGTGCTGAGGATGGGGGAGGTGGACTTCAGGCACAAGGTGACAATAACCCATGAAATACACTGCTGGAGGGAGACACAATTCCTTCTGGGCATCATTAGGCCACTGTCTGTCACCAAAAAGTCACTTGAGTGTTATTCAGCAGCCTCTCGTGAAGAGGTGAGTTTCTTACAGAGGTACAGAATGAGCAGAATTCTACTCTGCTCAGTCCTGATGAATCCTTGGCTGCTCTCAGGAAGGGTTGGGTCTGTCCACGTTAGCAAATGATAAAAAAAAATGATATTTAAAAGCAAGAAGTCAAGTTCTGCAGTTTAACTGCAGTTATACCGGTCGTTATATGGGCTGGGGGGGTGCTCCTCTTCCTCCAGCCAGGTGGTAAACGGCCAGGCTCACCTCGTGGGCCAGGGCATCTGCTGCCTCCTGGGGAACATTTTAAAAATTAATTACTTGGGCACGTCAGCACGAGATGATTAGAGCAAAGCTGTGACATTAAGACATTATTTTCCTGCAAATACTGTGTTCTCTACACTGCTCTCCGGGCCTGGGCTCTTCTGCTGCTGTGGTCGTGCTGGCAGGAAGGAGGAGGAAGAGCAGGACCACTGCTTTTGCCATCAACTTGAAGAATTAACCCATAGGTGAACTTAAAAAAATATAAACTTTGGCTGCTGTTATTTTGCCTTTTATGAAATCATGTAATTACAGGCTGCTTTGGGAACTTTCTTCTTAACCATGACTTCTCAGAATGCTATTTTATTTATTTATTTATTTATTTTCCTTTTCAAAATCACTTAGGGTGAAATCTGCATTTATAAACATTTAGCTTTTAAAGATAAACATCATCAAACATCATTTTTGTAAGTAAAAGAAAAGCCAAAGAGGCGTGGTTTTTTTTGGAGCACTCTATTTTTTCCAAAATTAGCACCCACCAAGTGATTAAATGATGAGGATGTAAACATCCTTTCCCCTCCCTCCCCCAGTGCTCAGCAGAAGACAGTTGAACATAAAGCACATCTTTATGTGAAAGTGGGATTTGTTTAAGTGCTGACCTGTGTCTCTGCTTCAGCGTATATTCGCACGACGTCCTCTGTTCCCGAGGGACGGACAAACGCCCGTGACAGTTGGTTCTTCTTCAGGAGAGCATCAATCTTCTCCTGTAGCCCTGGTGGGGTGACCACCCGCCTTTCCGCATCCGTGGTGTCAATAACTCGCCGGTCTGACACCTGCAGCACCAGAAACAGCCTCGTTATTTGGGTGCTGGAGCAGAATTGAAAAAAAGGTCATGGGTAAGACAGAACTTTGGGTCCTTGCTTCATTCCAGCACCTTGGGATCCCCGCTCAGCCTGGGTTAACCAAGTCAAAGAATCATAGAATGGTTTGGGTTAAAAGATCAAGTTCCAACCCCCTGCCCTGGGCAGGGACACCTCCCACCAGAGCAGGTTGCTCCAAGCCCCATCCAGCCTGGCCTTGAACCCCTCCAGCTTCTCTGGGCAACCTGGGCCAGGCTCTCACCACCCTCACACCAAAGAAGTTCCTTCTGAGATCTCATCTCAACCTCCCCTCTTTCAGTTTAAAACCATTCCCCCTCGTCCTATGGCTCCACTCCCTGATCAGGAGTCCCTCCCCATCTTTCCTGGAGCCCCTTTAGGGACCAGAAGGGGCTTCAAGGTCCTAGTAAGACTCAGCTGCTTGCTTTAGAAAAAGGGTCAGTTCTGAATGTGCTTTCATGACCAGCCTCTGAACTGAACCTGCAGCTTCTCCCAGTAGATCAGAAAACTTAATCCCTCTCCTCTGGTTAATTTAGATCCCAGAGCTCCCTTGCTGTGTCCAACATTCTCTCGAATTCTGCTCAAGCAAAGTTCTGCTTGAGCACTTTGAATACCAGAGAAGATAAAAAAAGAGCTTGAATATTCAAGTTACACACAGCAGGAAAAATCCAGCTGCCCAGCATGCAGATACCTTAGAAAAATAAGATTTTTTTTTCTACTTTCAAAATTAAGAAAGGAATTCTAAGTTCAAATTTGAAGAGTTTTAGTCAGGTTTTTTTTTTTCTTTTAACATAGTTGGCTATTATTTCTTCATTTCTATACATCATGTTTTTATTTTAGTCCAAATGAAATTTTGATCCTTTCTCTGGATCTTGGGATCCCTTCTCTGGATCTTGTTTGACCTACTTCTGTCCTTTAATAGGACAGAATTTGTCCTTTAAAATAAAGCTTATTTAAATAAATGTAGGCAAGAGGTGCCCACAGCAGGGGCTCAGGAGACCCAAGCCAGGGTGGGGTGAGACTGACTGACCTGGACCTTGAGCAGCCGGTTGGGAAGGTCGGTGTAGAGGGCATCCCACTGCTGCACTGTCAGCCCCTTCAGAGCCAGGATGGCTTCAATCACCAACATGTCTGAGATGGCATCACCCACTGTCTGCCAACGAGAAGGGAAGAAACGTTGGAGCAGTCAACAGTGGAGAAAGGAAGGAGTGATTTGATCAATGAACTTTGAGGGTGGCAGAGCCCTGGCAGAGGCTGCCCAGAGAGGTGGTGGAGTCTCCTTCTCTGGAGACATTCCTGTGGGACCTGCTCTGGGTGACCCTGCTCTGTGAGGAGGTTGGACTAGATGATCTCCAGAGGTTCCTTCCAACCCCACATCATTCTGTGACTCATGAACAAGTCACACCGTATCACTGGGTTCCCACCCCTTCTTTGGGGCCTGAAGCCAGAACACCACGCCAGATTCTGCGTCCACTCATAAGAATGTCCTAAATCTTTCTAAAAATTACTGTTCCCACCCTTTTGGTTTTGGCCCCCTCTCTCATAGAACCCCCACCCTGTACTCACAAACAGGGTCAGCCCCATGATTACCAAGAGAGTGATTTGTTTCTCACAGTTTTTACCTGATTAATCAGATCAATCATGTTTTCAAGCACTTTCGCTGCTTCTCTTTTTTCATCATCTTTCTCCTCTTTTGCCAGTTGTCTTATTTTAGTTTCAGCAGCTTTGCTAAATAGTACCTAGAGTAAAGAAGATAAGTTTGTCAAGATCAGCCCACATCACAAACTAGGCTGTGTGCAGCAACGAGGGAAAAAAAACTTCTACTCTTTAAGCTGAAATAACCATAAAACACAGAGGAGTTGGTGGTGATACTATGATAAAAACAGGTGGAAACAAGTCTGTTCTCAAACAGGGAGAGAAAAACCCTGATTGTAAGCATAAACAGGAAGTGAAAAACCTTCTTCTCCAGCTAATCCAACGAAGACTTTGTAGGTGTTGGCCAACATGACGTGCTCGTACTTACCGTACCGTGCCCGTTTGCCTCAAAATAAACACCCACATCAAACTCCTGGGCCTTGTGATGCAAGTGTTTGACTCCCGTCTTGACGCAGTGCACAGGTACCTGTGGCCAAGGAGATGCAGAGAACGTCAGGGTTAGAGACTCCTCCAGGGGCAGGAGCTGCAGGAGAAGTGCCAGGAGCCTCCCCAGAGCTACAGTTGGCCACTCTTTCTACGGATCCCATTCAAAAGATTTCAATTATTCAACTGGAAGTAAAGGCTAATTTTTTTTACTTTTATTTTTTAAATAAATAAACAAAACCCCAACCCAAGAAAAAAAACACAATTCATTTTATGATTTGAGGGAACACACCAGATTTTTACCCAAACTGAACCAATACCTTACCCTGTTGCAGAAGACTCACTTCCTCACAAAGCCATAAAATCCACACCTTGTTCCAGAACTAACATGGGATTTTGTTTAGCTTTTGCCAAATATTTTTTAAAACTAATAAAAGCTGACTAGAACTTCTTCAGCTTTGCTCGCTTGCGTTTCCTTTACCACCAAAAATGTACTCGCTACTGCCAGGTTTGAAAGACTCATTTATTTTAGCCTAAATTTCTGGCAATCGTTACAGTAGCATTTATTTTAAAAGTAAACAAATTTGCAGCAAGCAACATTTGGGGAAAAAAAAAAAAAAAAAAGGAGAATACCTTCAGTGTTTGCTCAAGGTAGCGAGTGGAACTCCCGTTGGCGTACGCCGTCTGTACCACGGCCATCTTCAGGGTCTGTCCCACCTGAGAGAACCAAGAAGCAGAAGGTGCTTTACTGTCCAAGAGGCACATGGCCAGAGGAGAATAAATGGAAGGATGATCAGAATCACTGGAATCATACAATGGTCTAAGTCGGAAGGGACCTTTAAGGTCATCTGGTCCAACCATCAACCCAACTCTGGTAAAACCCATCACTAACCCATGTCTCTAAGCACCATGTCAACCCATCTTTTGAACCCCTCCAGGGATGGTGCCTCAACCCCTTCCCTGGGCAGCCCATCCCAAGGCTTAATAACCCTTTCCCTGTAAACATTTTTTCCAATATCCAATGTAAAATTTTTCCCTCCTATCCAATACCGTATGTATTAAACCTTACAGACACCTAAAACTCCCGTGCATCAGAGGACTTCTCTCCCAGAGAGCTTCTCTATGTTTAGGACAACACAACTTCTGCTCAAATCTTCATGTATCACATTTTTTGTGGCTGCTTTGAAGCAGCTCCCCGAGCTTTAGGCTTTCCAAGCCCCTTTTCCCCACTCAGCCACCTCAGGGCACCAGCCAGACACGAGGCAGGAAAGTCAAAGCTTCCAGTGCAAGGCAAGCAAAGGCTGGTGGCAAGCACAAGATCTCCTCACTGGCCACCTTCTCTGCTGGTCTCTTCAAAAACAAAGCCAAGGTGCCTCGTCTAGATTTAGTGTCACAGACACCAAGACTAAGCAGACTTCTGAAGAAAAAAAGCTTTTTCACTCTCTCCCCTTCACTGCCACAACCAAGTTCCCATGCAAACAGAAGGCCCAACCTTCACAAAATTTTGCAGAAACGTTGAGGGAAGCACTGAACCCTCAGAACTAATGAAATACTAATGAAAGATACAAAAAACAAGGAGAATGGAACATCAACGTTTTGTACCCTGAAATTGGACAAGTCCTCTCCCACTGAAAAAAATCTGAGCACTGGTGTTTTAACTTAGAACTTTTTCTAAAAACAACGTTTTGGCCATACCAGTGAGCTCCAGGACTGGTCTCTTTTTAAACTGGCTTCCCTTTAGGTGTGTGCAGAGATCACATACGTACAAACTGACACAGCTCCCTTAGACTACTTCACAAATTCAAGCGTCAGCGTTCATTCCATACGTTAGAGTTACCTTGGCAAGGAGTTCTTTAAGGAAGACACTAATTAAAGTTGCTATTTTATCTCCATCGATTAAGTGAAAATGGCCAGTGGTGTCCTTGTAGTAATAAACAATTCTATCTGCATCACCATCAAACGAGCAGCATCTCTCATCGGGCTTCATGTCCAGCCCTAGTGCATAGAGTTACAAATGCAAGTTAGAGAGAGAGAAAAAAAAGACACAAAAATGTTTCAATTAGTCCCAGCGTGGATCAGATGCAGAAATGAGCTCTGTGCAGACACACACACCCCCAAAATAAACCAACCTAATGCTCTGAAACAGGCGTTGCTTTGATTAAGATTCTTGCAACTGCCAGCAAAGCCACAGGAGGTGGCACATAAATCCTCTGACACAGCCATGACACACAAAACCAAACTGCTCTTTTATTGAAGTACGTCTTGCTTTTCTTAAAGATTAAGCTCACGAATTAACAGGAGATTTAACATTAACCTCAGAGTCCGTTTCTCAGACACTGCAGGCTGATTTCAGAGCCCGGACTCAGCAGGGAGCTCCAAAGGAGTCTGCATCCTGTAACCCCTTCTTGGAAAAACACGTTTTAGTACACAAGCAGTCACACCTCATCCTTCAGAGCACAGGAAACTACATCCCCCAAAATTGCCTGTTCCTTCTCCTGTCTGCCTGCAGTGACACAGGACAACACGTCCCACCACCACTGAGGTCCTCAAACCAAAGCATGAGGTAAGAGCAACTGCAACGTTTAAGAGGTTGAGACTCCCCGTAACTTTAAACAGGAAGCCATTACCAATTAACACTTCGGAGAAATCAGATCATTTATTCCAGCAAAGGATTAGGACCTTGGCCTTCAGATTTGACCAGCAGCTGCAGTGAGGGTGCAGCTGTCACACAGAGAACCTCAAGTAGCCTAATATCCCATCCGGGCTGCTCCCCCAGTTCAGGGATCTTCTTTTATGCACTTTGCACGACGTTGGTTGAAATCATTTCCTCACTGGCTTATGTCAATCAATCATCCTGCTGGCACCAAGCTGCTAATTATCCCAGCTCTTCCTCAGGAACCCAGAAAAGTGACTGCAGCCCCAGCCCACAACGTAAACATTTCTTGATAACACAAGGGGAAGTCAAGTAAATAACGATGTGAGTCAGTCCTAACTGATCTCTGAACTCTGCCAGCTCCACATTCAGAGCAGATTGTCAAACATATTTCATCCACTCAGAGACACATTGGCTCCTCCAAACAGTTGGGACACACATAAACCCAGGATGTGCCAAACCCAGCCCCACGAACTCTCTCTTGCCATTGCACGGGCAGAACTGCTCATGCAGTCACCAGTAAGAAACAGGGAGCTCAGCTTATCCAGAGAAGATACACCATTGCTGGGCCCCGTGCTTTCAGATGTGGAGAGGAGGTAAAAGAACATAAAATTACCCACCACGTACCTTTGGGTGGCTTCTGGTGAACTTTCACAAAATCTGCACCACATAAGTGATTCAGTTTCTCCTTGGTCCCGTCATTGTACAGGTGAATCCCCATCTCCTTTGGAAAATAGGGCTCCATTTCTGATAGTTTCAGGGCTCCTATTCCATTGGCACAGTCGATCTTCAGGTGCCTTTTACCTTCTCCAGAGCTGGGAGACTTCAGGCAAGGGAAGAAGAGGCAGAGTGAACTCACACCCCAGCGAAACCACACCTAGAGGCACGCTGAATCCAAAAATTCCAAGGCAAGCAGGCTAACAAACAGAGCATACTCATTTCGGACATTTGCCTGAAGAAGACAACACCCAGCATTCACCTTTTTTATCAGTTCTGTAAAAGCTTTGGATAGTTTTTCATAATAACCTTCCAGCGTTGCTTTCCCATACTGCCCTCGGGTGTTCTGACAGCAGACCAGGTAGTGCAGCTGTGGTGTTGTCACCAGGCCGTAATCTAGCATAAAATAAAAGGCCCAACATTCAGAAATATCACACTAAATTAATGTCTCCTTAAACGTTGCACAGTATTTGCTATCCTACAATAAACTGACAAATGCAGCACAGAAAGAAAACCCCTATGAAAGTTCTCAATCTCTTGGTAGGAAAAGATGAACCTCCCTCCTTGCATTAAAGCCATCAACTACCCCAAAAGAAGATTATTAAAAGCAAAAATGGAAATGGTGTCTGGGCTACTCTTTTAGGGCTACATAAAAGAGTCACATTTACATAAAAACCTGAAATAGAACAGCCTAAGTTTAACATACCGTGGTACTGACCACCTAGAACGGAGATGCCATCAATTACTGACTGTGAAAGTTTCTCACTGCTTGGCCTGGAAAACAACAAATGATTCAATATGGAGAAATTCATACCTTTTTCTATTGTAGGCACCTCCCAACAAAGAAATTTGAAAGCCACCACCCCCAAAGAATTGCAGACAAATAATAAGTTGAACACATATGGATGTCACGTGGTACCCACAGAAAAACACCTCAAAACCCAAACTCACATTGAAGTTTCGTGTTCAGAAGCAGCACTAGGAAGTTCCCATAACTATCAAGGAAGCTAAAATAGGAACAGGATTAGGAATGATTTATTGCTAAAATCACACAAACAGGTAGCACACCTGGCACACCCCCCATAATCTGGCTGTGGGGGGCTAAACATCCAAAAGAACCCACCAACAAAGCGTTGGCACTTCCATAAACCTACACCATTTTGTAATTACCTGGTGTCTCTACCAATAAAAACTGAAGCATCTTTGTGCTGGTTCACTGCTGCTTTTTGGCAGATCTCAGTTATTATCTTCTGTAATTCTTGCTCCTCTGCATTTGCTAGTTGTGTGGCATACTCTTCCCAGGAAGGGTGCAGCATTTCTCCAAGAGGATCAACCAGCTTTACGCCATTATCTTCCTTAGGGGAAAAAAAGAAAAAGAACAAAAAGTAGGAAACTTAATAAATTCTCTTTGAAGAGACACATCATTCATTCACGTTGCTTCTTTAAGTGTAGAGCATTTCCGGGAAGCGATAGCTTAGCTCTTTATTTATCTCCAAAAAGCCTCCAAAAGTAATATAACCAGCATATTAACCAACTTTTTCACCCTTACAATTTTGGTATGAAACTCATTTGACATTGAAAAGATGTAACAGGAGACTCTAATAACCTGGAATGTTCCAGAGCAGCAGAAATCTAAATGCCTTCTTGTAACTGCTGCATCTCTCTATTTTTCAAACGGGCAGATTTTGCTCAACGGTTCGTCTCCTCTTAAGGGTACTCCCAACTTGCCAAAATTCCTACATTACAGCATTTCACAGGAGAGAAAATGACACTTGTGTGACAGGGAAAAGGAACTATAAACATGCCAGGGATCATATTTTCAGGGAACAGGCTAAACACACGCTTTCAGCACATCCAAGTGCCTTCAGGACCTGGTTTCTCCATACCACAAAGAGCTTCGATCCTACCAGACTGATCACATCTACTTGTTGTTTTTTTTTTAAGGAAGAGGTGGCTCTTACCTCAGGATTGTGAGATGCTGTAACCATGATGCCAATAGTAGATGCCACGGCTTTGGACCTGAGAACTGCCAGCAAGCCCATGCGGAACATGACGTGATGGAGCTGGTCGGCCTTGGTGCGAAAGCCAGCGGTGCCATACTGCAGAGTGAGCCCAGCAGGCCTGGGGTGCAAGGCCGAGTATTTTTTAAGGGCTTCGGGATCCATTCCTAGAGAAGGAAGTAACGCGGGTACGAGTGAGAGAAGTTCAAGTCGTTCAGTTTCACAGTTTGCACTTGATTTCGTTTTGCAGCACACGGGTATCTTAAACCCTTCGTGGCGAATCCCTCAGTGGGGCTGTGAGGGGCCCGCTCATGAAGGAGCCCCAGTAGAGCACCGGATAAACAAGAACTCCACCAGATTTCACCAGACCACCAAGGTGAGGAGACCCCCTGTTCAATCAGCCACGTCCAGGCACCCTAAATAAAGTTTCTGCAAAAGGCTGGCCGCTTCTCACTGTAACTAGCCACTCAGTGGCCGCGACTCCCTATAGTTCAAGCGCGGCCTGTGCTCCCTCGCAGCCACAGGGAAACAAACCCTCCGGCACCGTCTCACCTGGACGGGCGGCCCCGCACCCACCCCACGCAACCCGAGGCGCAGACGGCGGGGAAGAACCGGCCACTCGGAGGCGCTCCACCGCACGCAGCCCCTTCCCTGCGCGACGGAGGACTCCGGAACCCGCGCAGAACGTACTCACGATAAGAGCGAAGCCGCACTCGAACCCCCGAAGCCGCCACACGCCACCGCCGCCACTGAGCTCCCCTTCCGCAGCCACCGCGGCCCCGCCCTCCACGCCGCGCCCGCCCATTGGCCGCACCCACTGTCTGTCAGAACAG